>OVBE01006706.1:0-19458 GCA_900406425.1 Iberis pinnata | reverse complement strand
CTTTCTTGAATCTGGAAGGGAAAGGTAACCTCGGAACATATGGTGGTGGAATGAAGGTTGCGTCATTATGTTGTGTTACAGATGGTTGTTCATAAAGAGATGGTTTAGTGATCACTTCTGGTGAAGGTTGCAATGGCTTCTGTGAATCAATTAATGCAGGTTCATCTTCTACAACTTTTTTTAAACACGAACCCCCTCCCCCCACAACTAGATCCACATTATCCTCAGTGTATAGAAGAGGGTAAGTTGGAGTAGTGATAGAAGACGTCTGATCAAGATAGACAGCATTGATGTTGGTGTAGTCTTTTGGATTCTGCACATATTTTCCTGGTAGATGACCATTCGCAGAAGTTGAAGTGGATGCGGTTTTTCCTTCAAGAGTGGTGACCCTGGAGGTAAGATTGTCTATCTTTGAGTAGATTGCACCGAAGGATGTATCCAACTTGTGTTGGAGTTCAATGAACTTCTTTGATGTCTCCATTGCATAAGTAGTTTGGCCTTGAAGAAGTTGTTGTAACGTAGCTTCAATGTTGAAGGGTGGATCAGGAGGTTGGTTAGATGAGAAACCAGGAGGTACACCAGTAAGTTGTTGTTGATGTGGTTGTTGAAAACCATTTTGTTGTTGCTGCTTTGGGTAGTAACCTCTGTTCTGGTTGAAGTTGGTGAAGGGTTGAGAGTTCTTCTGCTGTTGAGGTGGGTACACTTGGTCTTGAGGATTAGCAACGTTGTTGCTTCGGTAAGAAAGACCAGGATTAGTAGTTGAAGTACCCTTTGTTGTAAACCCCTTGGTTTTGTACATAGCACATTTCTTCTTGTTGTTGAGCTTCGACAGCTTGAATCTGAAGTTGTTCTTCATCAGAGATAAAGTAAACTTGATGTTGTTGACCCAGGAGTAACCTGTCCAACTTCGCATTCAGTGTCGTTATATCCTTCTTAGTGCTATCATCCGAAGTCGAACTACCGCGAGGTGTTTTGTTGTAGTCCTCACTGTAAATCCCGTTAGACTGGGAAAGGTTCTCAACCAACTCCCATCCATCATCAACACTCTTGTTGAGGAAGTTCCCGTTACTTGCAGTATCGAGTAGCATTCTGATCTTAGGCAAGGCACCTCTGTAGAGGGTGCTGAGTAAGGAAGCCTTGCTGAAATCGTGATGGGGGCATTGCATAGTGTAGTTCTTGAATCGCTCCCATGCCTCAGAGAAGGTTTCAGCGTTCTTCTGTGCAAACCCTGAAATGCCATTCCTCAAACGTGTTGTTCTGGTAGTTGAGAAGAACTTTGCAAGGAATGCCTTCTTGCAGGCATCCCAGGTTGTGATGGAGTTCCTGGGGAGTGACTTCTCCCATTGGTGTGCCTTCTCCCCTAAAGATAATTGGAAGAGGCGTAGCTTGAAAGCGTCTTCATTCACACTGTTTATCTTTATGAGACTGCAGAACCTGTCGAACTCATCGAGGTGATCAAGTGGATCTTCCATAGGTAGTCCATGGAACTTGTTGCCCTGCACCATTGCAATGAGACTATGCTTGATCTCGAAGTTGTTGTTCTGAACTGCAGGTGGGTTGATGCCTGTCTGATGGTGTGAATGTTGAGGTTGTCACCAGCACCAATGGTGTTCTGGTTGTCTTTGTAAACGTTTTCTGCCATTTGTAAGTTCAACCTTCTCAAGTGTTCCTCACGTTCATATTCACGTCTCGCCCGAGAGTGTTCTCATTCAAGAGCTCTGATATCGTCAATGAGTGAAAGCAAGTCAGTTGGTCCTCTGCTTCTCAGGTTCATACACTGCTAGGCACGTACCTAAGAACAAAGCAAACAAAGGTAGATTGGTAAGTAAAAATGGAAAAGAAGCTTGATCTGAAAAGATCAAAAATCCAGAATGTAGTAACAAATCCCAAATGGCAACGACGCCAAATTGAGAGTAGGATTTTTGAGTCCTAAAGGGTATCAATTCCCCATCATTGTAGTATAGATGGGTTATCAATCCAAATGGGAGTGCACTAATAATCAAGATGCAATGGATGCTTCAAAGTCAAGCTAAACAGTAAAAATTGAGTTTTGCTAAAAGGTCCTAAGTGCAATGAACATAAAATGCATAAAGATCAAAAGAAGCATAAAAGACTCAATTGTAAAAATAGAGTAAAAAGCAAAGAGGGTGAAATATGCAAGCAACGTGAAGCAGTTCCTGAGGAAAAAGGTAATTGACTAAAGATCAATCCTAAGCTATCTAAGTACCTAACATACCTCATACAATGATGTAACCCCTAGACAGTAGCAACATAAGCAACCAATTCCAATTCCTCGGCAATCAATTTCAAGCAAGGCAGTCACAGATTCAACTTCCGTCATAGATAGTAACTACTAAACAGGCATGAACAACAACTACTATAGTTAATAAGCTTCCCAAACGACTAATGCCTTAGAAGGGGAAAACGAATCTCTAAAATCACCTAGTTCCGGACACCTTCAATGACTCACCTTCCAGTGTTGAAGGGCCTAACAGCGGGTTTTTAGTCCCTCCCGGGTAGAAATACAATCAACATTACGAGAAGGTGAAATATAAGGGATTTAAGAACAAACAACTTAGATACTAAGGTGAACCCAGAATATCAACCCTAGTCTACCCCATCCTCAGGAACTTAGTGGACTACTCAGTACTCATGGGAGTAGAAGCTGAGAAAACAGAAAACATAACCTTAAAGCTAAACATGCAGATCTAAGCTTAAACAAATGAAGAACTGCAAGAACACAAACCCAGAAACTAAGAACAACAATGAAACAGTAAAACAGAGATGAATAACAAACTTAAAACAGGAGATTAGAAGCTTAAAACAAAAATAGCAAGCACCAACTAAACAACAACCTAAAACTAAGCAAGAAATCAAAGGAAAACAGTAGATTAACTTAAAACTTGAAAGAAATCTAGTTTTTACACCAAGAACATGAAGAGCAACAAAAGAAAATAAAAACCTAAGTCTAAAACCTAAAAAGGAAAGAAAACTAAGCTTTTTGCAAATGGAGGCAAATTAGGACTTTTATAGTGTTCAGAGAAAATCCCTAATTCGCACTAAAGATAAAAAGCTAATCATTATCTTGGATCTTGGGCCCTGGTTCAGGTGCTATCCGGATTTGAGTTGGTCGGATTGGAGCGTGTTTGACTTCGAGTTGATAAGTGCGTAATCGATCTGAGCTGGGGACGCTTGAACGAAATCGATCCAGCCTGAGATGCGTCTGAGAGTGGGATCGATCCAGGTATTGAGTACTTGAGATCGATCCAGACAAGTGTGGGATCGATCCTGCCTTGCTTCCTTCTTAGTCTTGCTTCAATTCCATGCAATTCCTTAGCTTCGTCTGAGACTTCACAAATTTCCTTGAATGCGAGAGAGAGGGATCGATCCAGGCTGAGATGGGATCAATCTGGAGTGTAGCTGGGACCGATATGAGCTGGTGGGATTGATCTCAGATCGATCCAGATGGGATGGTGAGATCATTCTTAGATCGATCTAGATAGAGCCATGAGATCGATCCCAGATCGATCTAAAGAAGGCAGTGGGATCGATCCTGGAAAGTGTGTGATCAATCTGGTTTTGGTCCTGAGGTAGATCTAGTCCATTCCATGCTAAGTGATGTCCCATTTAATGTTAAGTTATGCTTTTCTGAAATCTCACAAATCCTTCCCGAAAATTCCTGAAAGTCCTGAAAACTCTCCAAAATGCGTGCATATGCAAATTCTAATGAAAAATTCCTTAAAATCATAAACTTACTAAAATCAACTATAAATGTGATGTATGCACGCTTTTAGACCTCAGAATGGATGCTAATTGATATGTAAAATCCATGAAAAATCAGAGTCATCACCGGTGGGGGCAAATTCCTCTGCGCTTCCAACGGCACCTCCATCTTGGTCTGGGCACTCGCGAGGGTTGCAATCTTGGTTGCCATGTTCTCCTCCTGACTGTTGAAGCGAGCAGCGAGTGCATCACTCAATTCTTTTTGTCTTTCGACAGAGCTCACCAGAGTCGCGAGCAGAGTCCTCACTTCTGCTAGAGCATCAACAGCTTGGTTGTTCACTGGTGGTTCCATTTCTTCTTGCTAGGTAGGGTGACTTCTTCAGAAAATTCTTCGAATCCCCACAGACGACGCCAAAATGTGGGAGTAGATTCCCCCTCACTAGGTGAAACATCATCAACTTGGGGTGACGGTGGAGAATCCAAGATAAGTCGTGCAAAATTATTTAAGTCAAAAGGGGGAATCTTCGCATCGGCCTCAAATAACGCAGTCTCGACGGGGCCTTTGTTAGAAGAAACGTCTTCCAGCTCGAACTTAAAATCCGTAATACCGCCTCTAACAATCTCCCAAAGAAGGTCAAATTTTGTAGTAATCTTGCAAACTCGAGCGAAGGGGTCTATAACATCATCCCGAGCCGCGAGGTGGAGCTTCACCTGCTCAACACAAGCGCGAACTCTCTCAGCGATGGCCTTTTTCGCCTCTCCAACAGCTCTCTGGGATTTTAACCCTTGGAAGTGAGCCAAGGCCTTGGCAAGAGCTTCAGCCTCAGAAGCGCGGGCTTCAACTTCTGAAGCACGTCGCTCTGCGTCTTCAATATGAGTCTCAACTTCGTTGAGTTGGGCGGTAAAGGCAGCCTTGTCTCTAAAGAGAGTTTGCCATGCTATTTGTACCTTCACCTTGTAGTCGTCCCGAGAAATCTCACAGTCACGTAACTTGATCTCCAGGCGGTTGAGAAGACCATGACCCTCTTTCGCCTTCTGCACCAATTCTTTTTTTCTCTCACGCTCTGTGGTAAGGGCCTCAACCTTTGCGGAGAGAGTCTCAATCCTCTTTCGGGCCTCCGACAAACCAAACCCCTCTACGACGGATTTGATCGAGAGTTCACTGGACTCCACTGTCATGTTGTATTCAACAAGAAGTTGCAAGGTACGATAACAAGAGTTAACAAAAATAGAAACTATAACTAAGTAAAAATTGATCGGTTAAGAGAGCTAACCATAACAAAAATTTTGGAGAACTTTAGATAGTTCTCCCCACCCTCACCAAAAAGTTTCCGTGGTGGGGGAATATGACATGTCGGGTGGCGAAAATGGCGCACGAGTTGGGCCGTAGACTCGCGATCGGTGGCGATGTTGAAGTCCTCGCTATAGTTAAAACTCCAAGTGTGTCTTGGTTTCTTCGCACCACCTCTCGCTTTACTTTTGTCGAACGTCTTCCTCTTTAAGCCTTGGGTCGATCTACTCCCCGAACCGAGCACCTATCCACCTTCTATATAAGTAGCAGGAGGGAACCTCAACAAAGGGAAGAGTCTCAGCGGGGGGGGGAACCTTGGTAGTCTTGGGAGGCAAGGGAACTTCCGCAGGAGCAGAGACCATAGCAGGNGGGGGGGGGGGGGGGGGGGGGCGGAGGGGGTTGTAACACCTTGGTGACTCGACTCTCCAGTACGCTTCCCCATAGCTCTCCTCGCTTCTCTCTTGGGGATATCCAGACATGTTCACTCCTAAAATATGTATAAATAAATGTAAGTGTAAGGGTATACACATCGTAAGCCAAGAAAGGTTAACATACCTTGAATGTCAGCAGGATAAAGTTGGGCACGTTCCGTAGCGGTGAGAACTCGAAGACAAGAGTCAGAGGCTTGTATATGGGAGTGAGAAAATTTCTCCCAGGCAGTCTTACCTTGAGAGAAGATGGTAAGAAAGTACTCAAGATCTTTGATAGAATCAACCTTCCGCAGCGGAGCTGTCAAATAAGAAATAAAAACGTAAATAACCAAGGAGAGCATATGCCGTCAAAATGCTAAACAATATATAACAAGCCGCTACCAGGGCGAGGGGTCCAACTAGGAATAACCAAGTGAGAAAGGTATCCAAAAGTGAAATCGTTGACTGGATTATAGAAGTACGCACGCTTCCAGCCTTTATCCCCGTCAGGAAAGTCCAAAAGAACCCCACAGTTAGTGTTCGGGGCAACGTAAAAAGTCCCACCATTCCCAGGGATGTTTTTTTTTTTTGCAGTGCATAACCCTGCAAACATCGGAAGACTCAAAGGAAGACCACTTTCCTCCGCTAGAGTCTGAAGACCAATCACAGTACGGATAAAGTTTGGGCACAACTGGGGTAAGGCGGCTCCCATCGCGTGAAAAAGACGCACCAAGAGCTCAGGGAGGGGAAAAGAAAGACCGAAAGTTCTAAAGTATACTTCATAGGCTCAACAGTAACCCTCCTTAACTAATTGCGGGCAGTCTAACTTTTCTGGTAAAACTAAAGCAATGCTATCCGGGATATGACAACTATGTCAAAAATTCTGTAACCGTTTCTCAGAGCAAATAGAGTGAGGGTGAGGACCAAAGCACTGGGGTACTTCGACAATACCTGGAACCAGGGAGATCAGGTTTGAGCGAGGTTGCTCATACTGGGCAGAGACTATGGGAGACGATGACCTAACCCCTGGGCCAAAGATGTAGAAGAGCTCATTAGGCCACTCGGAACCATCTGGGAGCGCATGCGCAAGTGGCATGTCTGAGTGCGCTGCTGGTTTAGCGTGGAGTGTCGCCAGTGTAGACACAGATAAGTCGGACCCAAGAGAGAAGACCCGGACGTGGGTCCGGCGGATCCATAAAAGAGAAGAGAAGAAAGTAGAAGTAAAAGTCAAGAGGAAGATGAAGAAGAAGAGAAGAAATGAGAAGTAAAGAAAAAAAGGGAAGAGGAAAAAAGAAGAGTGAGTTCGTAAGTGAAGAGGAAGAGAAAGGAGAGAGAAGGTAAAAAGGAGAAGTGAAAAGGGAGTGAAAAAAAGAAGAGTGAGTTCGTAAGTAAAGATGAAGAGAGAGGAGAGAGAAGTAAAAAGGAGAAGTGAAAAAGGAGAAGTGAAAAGGGAGAGGGAAAAAGAAAGAGGAGTAAGGTGGTTAGAAAAATAGGGGAGAGGAGAGAGAAAGAGAAGGAGGAGAAGGAGAAGTGAAAGAAAAGAAAGGAGAGAGAAGATGGAAGAAGATAAAGATAAAGTTGAAAGTAAAGAAGATCAAATTTTGGATGTAAGTAATAGAAGAGTAAATTAAAAAGAAAAAAAAACTTTTATATGGAAAAACAAGTGAAAAACATGGGATGAAAAAGAAATGTCGATTTAACATCTGGTGGGATTCGTGGTGAAAAACAGTTTTTACCAAGATTTTAATTTTTAAAATGGATCATGATAAATTTCGAAAAAAGATATGAGAAACTCAAGAATATATAAATAATTTTGAGAGGATGCCAAGGTAAAAAAAAACTTTAAGAGAAAAATGAGAATGATACCTTATAAGAAGACTTGAATTAGGAGTAAAGAAAATCTAGTTCATTATATAGAATCTCTAACACGGAGACCAAGAAAAGCACTTGAACAAAGATAAAAAAGACCCGGTGGTCTTAACACTTTAAATAGCGGGGTGAGTAAAGAAGTTCAGGGATTCTGATTCCAGAACCGTGATTCTCATTTATCTCCCCCGCCGTGGAGTCCGCCCCGTATCATGGAATCTCACCCAAGTCTCATGGCAATCTTAAGACAGCAAGAAATTAGCAATTCCACCAAAGGAAAGTTTCCATTGATGGAATGGGGGGCAAAATGTGAGAGCACAAATTGACTTGGATTAATTTGTTGAGCTTGGGTCGATTTGACCTGGGTCTAAATCTCTACAGTGACGAAACAGAATCCATAGGATAAAAAGGAGGATTGACCGGTGTTTGGGCCGGGAAGAAAGACGAGTCGGAATCCAAGCCTATATGCGGGCCAAGGAAAAAAGAATGGGCCAACGTAGCCCACCACGAGCTGGAAGAAGAATAGGTTGTGAAGGGGGGGGGGTAAAAATCCCGGGACCGAGCCCGTGAGGAGACAATGAAAGTTAATCGGAAAATTACTATTACTAGAGAGAGTTTGAACCAACGTAACGGAAAATCAAGGGCACTTAATGCGCATTCAATAAGGAAGATGCTCTAAGGGATCGCATGGAGAGCTCTATAAAAGATGACCAAGAGGGTTCGGGAAAAGGACCTCAGACTTTCTGTAAACTTAGACATTTTTTGAGAGAAACTTGTAAACACCTAGGCGAATATTGTAATCAAGATTATTATCAAATAAAATCAAACACTTTCATTCTTTTTATTTCATATATTTCGATTTGATTTAGTGTGGGGGAAAATCTACTCCCACATAGGTCATGTTTTTTTATTCATACTATAGTCTTAATTGATAGAAAGATTATGATCGAATTCCTCGTCTCGATTGGCAGACATTAACTCTTGGCTTACTTCAATCATAAGGTTTCTCACTTGATTGATATTTCAATTGTAGGGTTGTTATTGGTCTAGGCCCTATGAAAGAAACAAAACTCAAGAATTGTCATCTTTTGACTCAGACTCAATCTAATCTTCTAAGCATTGTGAACTCTTTGCTATCATCTTATTTCTCTCAAAATCCTTATGCATTTCTATCTCACTTTAAACTATATTTTGGTTGTTTCACAAATGGTTTGCTACTTCTTTCCTTTCAAAACATTTTTATATGCTAATGAGAATTATTTCCATTTAGCATTTAGTATAAATCTTAACATTTTAAAAAAATTTTATAAAGAAGAGAAGTTCTTTAAAATATCACTAAAAGATGTTTAAAACCCAAAATACCACATGCCCCAATTTTTTTTTTAAATATTATTATATTATTTTTTTCCTAGTCCACACATCAACACCTTGGACAAAATAACTCGGCTGTTAGATCACTACCAATACAACAATGACTCATTAGCTCAAAAAGCTTTCCTTTTTATGTGGTTTGGCAAATATGGAAGACACGAAATAAAGAAATTTTTCAACATCAGAAGATTTCTTCAGAAACTGTTTTCCAAATTGCAGAAGACTACACGACACAATGACAAAAAACACATGAGTAAAATAAAGGTCAAAACTCGCACATAATAATCTCCAAATGGAAACGTCCAGCGCCAACCTGGATAAAGTGCAATTACGATGCAAGTTTTTCTAATGGCAGCTCAGTCTCTCATGAAGGCTGGTTATTTAGAGATTCACAAGGCATTTATTATAAAGTTAGACAAGCTTCGGGTCGAGTTGTGAGATCTCTCTTAAAAGCCGAACTACAAAGCCTCTTGTTGGCAATGCAACATACATGGATTTTAGGATTCAGAAGAATATGTTTCGAAGGAAATAGCCAAATACTCAATAATATATATTCAGGAAAGATAGTGGTTTTTTATCTAGAAAATTGGATTCGAGATATACAACTATGGAGGACACAATTTGTTGACGTAAAATTTGAATGGGTGCATCGGAGTTCAAATTAACTAGCACATGCCCTGGTTAAGGCTCAAATCAAGCAAACTCAATTGTATTTGGTTCATTATTATGTACCTCCAAACATAATTCAGAACTTACATATAGATCATATTGTTTCTTCTGTTAATTAATAGAGTTATAAGTGTTAAAAAAAAACGTTAGACATTTATGTATGTATTTTTTAATATATTTTTTCGAATATATTTGTAGTCTTATTTTGGAGACGTATACGACGGAAAATGTTGAACGCATCAAAATGTACAAAATCGCGATTGTCAAACCAGAGTTTTGCGTTTTTGCTACTTCTTCGCAATTGCTACTACTTGGCTCCAAATCCTTTCATTTCCGCTACATACTCATCAGCTGTGTTTTCGAGTGTAATCGATTCAAGCATTTTTCATCTTCACACATTCTTAGGGTTTCTCCTTCTCTCTGATTTTACCTCTCCTCCACCTCTCTCATGGCGATGAGAGGTGTCGATTTCAAGTGGTAAGCTCTCTTCATCATTCTTCGTTCAATTCGGTTGATCTCTTAAGGAGACGTATTCTGATTTGATTGTCGATCCCAATTTGTATTCGTTTTGTTTCTGGACCTTCTTTCCTGTATCTGATTTAGTGAGTAACGTTTATTAAATTCTGCAGGTACGATGGGTTCTTCTTGTCGATGCTTGCTACTAGTGTGTATCCTTTGATTTTAATTCTTTGTTCTTGCTTGGATCGAGCTGAAAAATTCTCAATCTTGTTGGATGCACTTTCCTATATAAGAGTACCATGATCGAGATGCAGATTTTCGTTACAAGAATATCTGATTTTAGTTTTAGTTGAAATCTTAGACTGAATCAAGGTAGGGTTAAAGGTGATGTAGATAGAGATAGACATCCTCTCGATTTCTTTTCCTTAATTGCATTTGCGTTATAGAATCATTGTAGCTATCAATTGGAAGAGATATCAGGCCTGTGAATACCCTTTGCATATATGGATAGTGGTAGGTGCCTCGCTTCAACACTGTATTGCTCTTTCTTATTATTAGTTTCTCTCTTCTTTTTTGCCTCAGAGTCTTTATAGTTTGTTATTCTCTCATGGATATGTTTCTCTCTAATACTTCAGGTTGATTACACTAGTGTGTTTATCTTCCGCGTCCTCATGTTTGTTGACAATGGTCTTGCTGCTGGACTTGGCTTGTAAGTTCCATCTAACGCACCTAGTCCTAGATTTATAGTGAAATTGAAGCTTTTAGATTCTTGAAATCTTCCAGAGCTGTTATGTTTAAGACCTTTTGTGTTATCTTTGTTATCTATTGAGAAGGATTAGACTATAGATAAATATGCTATTTAGGGAACACCAATTTTTTTATTACACTGTTTTGTTTAATCTTTAGTTTTGCAAGCTTGATTGTCTTCTAGATAGCAAAGTTTTATGAATAGCTTATTATTTGACTTCACATTGATTTCTGGTATGAACACCTGTTAGGGATTTTGGAAGCCAACAGCGGAATGCTGGGTTTTGTGGGAGAGTGGTGGTTCTTTCTGTTCTATCTCTGCTTCTGTATCCATTCCTGTGGGCTTGGACTGTAATCGGTACAATATGGTTTACAAGGGCGAGAAGCTGTGTAAGCTCTTTTTATTATCATGTTAAATGATCATTCTTGGTAGAAAAAACCTTTTGCTGAGTTATTGTGTATTCTCTCGCTATAGTTACCTGAAGAAGGTCAAAAATGGGGTTTCCTCATTTGGCTAATGTTCAGTTACTGTGGCCTCCTTTGCATCGCCTGCATCTGTGTCGGAAAGGTAGATTTTTTTCAAACTTGTTTGTTGGTACAAAGAAAATGCCGTGCTTATACGAGTTTTACTTATATGAGTTTACTTGATAGTGGTTGGCGCGAAGGCAGGTACACTTATTACGTGCTCAGCAGGGAATTCCTGTTTCAGAGTTTGGGGTAAGTTTCATGATCCAATTATTCAACTTCACTTTCTTTATGCAAGGAGATATTTTACAGAGTTGATTATTGTAATTTCTGTTTCTATTTGCCTATTTGTAATTAGTAGCTCCACCTCTGAGTATTGTGTGAATGTCTGTTTTCGAGTGCACAGATTTTAGTTGACATAATTAGGGTACCTGATTGGGCATTTGAAGCCGCAGGCCAAGAGATGAGAGGCATAGGTCAAGATGCTGCTACATACCATCCTGGACTTTACTTAACTCCAGCTCAGGTAAGTCTGGTCCGTTATTTTCAGCACACTAGGAATTTAGTAATTTGTCCCTAAAATTGATATGACCCGAAGCTACTCTATCTGTGTTACCATCTCTCTTATCTGGGGAAGCACATGCTCAACAGTTACGTTTGCATAATTTGACGGAATTATTTGGTAGAGAAAAAGAAACCTTCTTTGCCAATGATGTCAAAGAAGATATCATTGGCGGGCTGTGATAATTTGAAAGTTAGCCAGTTTTAGTTTTGTAAAAACTCTGTTCCAAGATTCCAAAAACCTAATGCTCAATGTTATCATGAACAGACAGAGGCTGTCGAGGCACTCATTCAAGAACTTCCAAAGTTCCAGTTAAAAGCTGTCCCAGATGATTGCGGGGAATGCTTAATCTGCCTAGAGGAGTTCCATGTTGGACATGAGGTATTAAACATCTCTTTTAAATGACTCCGCTGTTCCTGGGTATTTACTAACTTCTTGATGTGGTAGATCTTAAACACGAGTTTTCCTTCAATACTACACGTTATGTGCTTCTCAGCATTCTCTTGTCTGAATTAAACAGGTTAGAGGTTTACCTTGCGCCCATAATTTCCATGTAGACTGCATAGACCAGTGGCTGCGTTTAAATGTAAAATGTCCTCGGTGTCGGTGCTCGGTTTTTCCAGACCTTGATCTCAGTGCATTATCCAACCTTCAGAGCTCAGAAACACAACAGCCATCACAAGGGAACACAGAAACAACAGAAGCTCGGTACATAAGAAGCCAACCTCAAAGTGAGAGCCATTTCTTGAGACTTCAAGCAGTAATTCACCCAGTCCACACAGACACTGCGCTGGAAACTGCAGAGAATGGTGGGATTCCTCCTGTCTTAGCCGAACTATCTCCATCTCGGAGATGAGAGAAAGAAAGAAGAGCGAGTCTTTGTGAATTTTACTCAATACTGATTTTTCTTTTACATTTTGACTCATCTTTTGCCTACCCTCCCATAAACAAACTCTCAGCTTTGACAGTCTTAAAATGTAAATAAATCGTAGTTCAAAGAAGAGAAAAGAATATTACATGTTAATGTCAAACTCTTCAACGTAGATAATGTTCAACCTTTTAATTGTTTAGTTATGGTGTCGGTTTTGCCATAATCCTTTTAGAAAAGAAAGAACATTTTTGAGCTCTAACTTTTGGTTGAGATGGTATTTTTTACTTTTATAATTGGCAAAATTGCTTACTTGACCTACATATTCATAGTAATTGCTAAGGTTATCCGACATTTTAAAAAATTGCTGGAGATAACTCAATTTTCGTTAAACCTGATTCTATCCCTCGGTCATGAACAAAAAAAAAACATATGGAAAAAAAATAAAATAGATGAGAGAGAAAAAAGTTATGTAGTATTTACGAAAATGCCACCGATTTTCTGGGAGTGAAAATCTTCGAATCTTTGTAATGCAGACTTGTTTGTGTTGCAGATTTATTTTCGCAGATTTGTTTGTGTTGCAGATTTTTTGTCGCAGATTTTTCCTCGCGATTTTTTTGTCTATTTGGCCGCATATTTTTACGTGACGTCTACGTCGTCGTAGATTTTTTTTCCTTTTGCAGATTTTTGGTCGCTGTTTTTTTAATAACATTGCAGATTTGTTACATTACAGATTTGTTTTGACAGAGTTTTATGTACATTGCAGATTTATTTTACACTGCAAATTTGTTTTACATTGCAGATTTATTTAATTAACCTGCATATTTGTTTTCTGCTCCCGCATATTTATCAGTTTTCATAATTGCTAGAATAACCCCTTTGACCGCAGATTGCACACGTTACCGCATATTTTTTTTTCTTACTCATCTGACCCTCACGTTACCACATATTTTTTGCCGCAGATTTTTCTAAATCCTTTGACCGCAAATGTTTAAAATCTGCAGTTATTGTATTGCAGATTTTTTAAAATCTACAATACAATCGTGCAGATTTTTTGTTTGGTTAACAAAATAGTTTGACCGCTATTTTTACATTGCAGAGTTGTTTCTCTATTGCAGAGTTGTTTCTCCATTGCAGATTTGTTTCTACATTGCAGAGTTGTTTCTCTATTTCCACATATTTTTTTACTTAGTAAAAAATTCTAAGTTTGAGTTTTATCCATTGTAGAGTTGTTTCTACATTGTAGAATTATTTTTTTAATGCAATTTTTTTTTTTGCATTGCAGGATTGTTTGTTTGAATATGATGGCAACTAAAATTGCTACTGTGTTTGCTTCTGTGAAGGTATATACATTTGCAACTACATTTATAATTTTTTTTATATGGACTCTCTGAGATGTCTCTGTTCTTTAGGACAAAAAGCTTAACTTACATAAAGATCTATGAACTTTAATGTCAAAAGTTTTAACAAACGAATATCCATTAGCTAATAAGAAAGAGGTTTGAGGATTAGCTAATACATAGACTAATACAAAAATATAGTATTAGTCCCCAAGTTAAGAAGAGCTTAACTAGGATAATTAGCCACTAAATCAACAACTACAAAAACACTAACTAAGAACAGACAAATTTTCACATCACAAACTAATGAGCTAGATCTATTAACAGTAACTTGTTGAGTTCTCCAGAAATCTTAGGGTTTCTCCAAATGGTTTCTTCAGAAGTTAGATATTGAACCATTTCAGTCGGAACCAAACACATTTTCTCTGTTAATAGCTTCTCCTGGATAGCTTGCGGCTCAAGTAAAACATGAGCTTCTAATTTTTAGTTCAAAAACAAGTTTTCAAAAAAGTGGCCTAAATATTTTTAAAAAGATTGTTGCCTTGGGCATTTGCCCTTTATTTATAGACTGAGGCACGACTCTGTCTAGGATCATGAATGACTCTCTCAAGTCCTATTCAAGCATTACTAGTCCTTAGATATGAAAAACACTCTAGAATGAAAACATTAATTCCAATCACCAATTATGCAATCTTAAACTAACCAAAAACATAGCCCCTAAGTGTACTCACACTTATATAAAGTAGAAACACATGATAAATTGACCTAGAAAAACATGATTGATTGCATAAACTTAAGTATTCAAAGAGAGAATTGAAAGATTTAGACAAGAATCTCAAATTCTCCCATGAAAAGATAAGAGAAACACTATAGAATTGTATGAAAGAAAAAAATGGTTGAATATGATATTTTGTGTAATAAAATTAAGTTTTATGTATTTATAGGTCTAGGCCCAATAGTAAAAATCTGCTGTCTAGGTAGCCAATATAGACCACCGATAGATCCCAGAAAAATTATTAGTCCATACCGGTTGTTTAAACCGTCAGTACAATTCTCTGATAGCTCTTGTAAAGTCTTTTTTCTTCAAACTAACGGTTTAGACCGCTTGTGTAGTCCTCCGGTTACTTATGTTCTTCTTCTTTTTGTCCTTTTGATCACTTTTGAGCTCTCCTAAAGATCATTTATTTCCATAAGTTCACATCCATGTCCTAAGCACCTAAAAAATGACTCAAAACATGCAAAAAAATCTAATAAATGCAAATTCTAGACTATAAAACGTCAAAACGGACAAATCCGTCATGATTCCTTCACAAATGAGGAATCCATACGGATTCGTGACGGATTATGTCCGTCTGTTATAAATGGTCAGTAATTGATAATCCGTTAGGAAATTCGTGACGGATTCCTAACGGACACTTACTGACGGATTTCCTGACGGACATATCCGTCAGTAAGAATCCTTCACGAATCCGTCATGAATTTTCTGACGGATTCGTGATGGATCAATTACTGGCGGATCTTATCCGTCAGTATTTGGTATGTTTTTTTAAATAATTGATTTATTTATTGAATATTAATTGATTAATTTGATATAAATTAGTTAATTTAATTATAAATTATTTAATTTAATTATAAATTATTTAATTTAATTATAAATTAAATTAAAAAATAAATATAAAAATAAAAACATTCATAAAACTAAAATTTGCAAATGTTTAAAAAACTGAAAGTTTGATCGAGAGCGACATAAAAAGATAAACCGACACTACTGAGGTGGTGGTGGTGGCGGATAGCGGGTCGACATCTGGGACATGAAAGTCGCCATTGTCATCTGGATCTGCTCATCCATCCGAGGCTGCATCTCCTCCCGTTGCTCTCTGAGTCGTTCGGCAAGTTGCTCGTTGAGTTGGGCGGTGAGGAAAGCTTCTTGCTCCAATTGTGCGGTCTCCATCTGAGTCATCTTGTGCTGCATCAACTCCATAGCCGCGTCCTTCTGCCGCATCTCCTCTTCCCACATAGAACTCCTCGCTCGAGACGATCTCGGGAAACATAAAGACGCCATGTTCTCGAGCCCCAATGCGCGCCCCTTTTGTTTCTTCGTAGCCTGCAAGAAACAACAAATAAAACATAAAGTTATAACAAACAATTATGTTAAATTATAATTTAAAAGTATTTATCATATTACATACCTGAGACGCAAGATGGTACTGCTCATCGATCGGGACATCCTCGGGTGGGATGGACTCCTGAGATGCCCGCTCATAGATCAGCCGCCGTGTGTTGGTGGCAACCTCACAAACCACCTCATCTTGTATTTGACCCCTCGTCTTGTTCGTGTGGATGTCCTCCATAAGCTCGACAGGTCATGGTCGACGTCCAGTCTCACGCTCCTATTTTATGATTGACAATCAATTAATATTGATAACTATAATATTAGGTTCTATATATGAAAAATATTTTTATACCATCTCATCGGCCCGAGTGGCCGCACTCTTGGAACCGATGTTGGTAGTAGCTATCCCCTTGCCATCTCGGGTGCTCATCCGGTTGTTCATGTTGGTTTCAAATATTTCCTTCACCTCCTCCAACTCCCAATGTGCAACGAAGCCTGCTAGGATTTCTTTCGGCATCTTATTATACTTCTTCTTCTCAACGTACCAACTATGCTTCCACGCATAGACGTGTGAGCTATATGTCCTGGCAGCTCATGCATCGAAGCCAATCTGGATCTCGCGTGTCAACTGAGGTAACCAGTTGAACTCTTGCTAAAAAATGAAAATCGGTTATGTTACTAACCATTTAAAATTGTCATTTGTTATTAATTCAAAGAAATCTGGATTACTTACCGCAAAGCAGTAAAACCAGTAGTCCTTGTCGGAGTCTGGTAGATTATTATATGTTGGATACGCCACCCGTAGAAGTTCGTGCATTTTTTGCGTAATGCACTTCGTGATGCCGTTCGTGGTGTGCAAAAACCACGTCGTGCCGTCACGGGCAGACGGGTGAAGCACCGGTAATCGCTCCCATCCATGTTGGACTAGGAGATCCTCTATAGACATTCGAATTTGGAGTTGCGAATGTCCCTGAGCTGCTTGTGGTGTATCAGGCACCCGAGTAGACGTCGGTGACAGGACATTATGTCCCGACGTCATACGATCTGAAACAATTTCAATTTAAAAAAATTAAAATTTATAATAATAATTATAAATTGTATTAATATAATAAACAATTTGATTAATATAATTATAATTTTTATAATTCTAATTAATATAATTAAATTAATGTTAATTTCATTATATTAAATATTAATTATAATTTTTTTAAAAAAATATAAATGTTAATTTTTATAATTATTTATATAATATATATTAAATAAAACTAAAAATTAATTTAAATAAATTCTATAATAATTAAAGTAAATTTGATAATTATAACCTTTTACAAAGCTAATCAAACCCTAAACCGTAAACCCTAAACCCTAAACCCTAAAACACAAAAACACATTTTTAAAATATACACAACTAATCAAAATCAAAATCATATTAACCCTAACATAAAATCTAAATCATTTAAACCCTAAATCATTTCAACATCAATTCAACTAACAAAAAAATCTCATTTCAAGCCTAAACAACATCCTAAATCTAAATTTCAACCCTAAATCCAACCCTAAACACATTCTAAACACAAATCACTTTCAAAAATCAAAATTTTCTAAATTCCCTAAAACCCTAACATAACCAATATCAACCCTAAATCAACCTAAAAACTCAAAAACATACCTTGGATTAGCCATTTGCTTGATTATATGATGGATTTGTGAAGTTTTGTCGTCGGAAAACGCCTGAAATCGCCGTGAATCGCCGGAAATCGCCGGAGTGTTTTTGTTGTCTCGGGTGGAAATGAGGGAGAAGAAGAGTCTGGAAAACTTTATAATGAAATCCTGACGGACATATCCGTCAGGAATCCCTTAGTAATGAAAATATTGAATTTTCATTCGGATTTCAATTTTTTGGGGGTTTATACGCGCCAATGAACAGTCATTCCTTACGGAATACTGACGGATCCGTCAGGAATCCGTCAGCAATTTCCTGACGGATTCCTGACGGCTAACAAACGTCCGTTAGTATTCCGTAAGAAATCCGTCAGTACAACCCAAAATAGAGTTTAAGGTTTGATTTAGGGTTTGGATTTATGGTTTAGGGTTTGAATCATAATAACATATGAACATGAATGCTATATTCATGTCCTAATTACATATAAACAAGATTGATATATGGAACCAACGTCGAGTGAATCAATTTCCAACGAACATTTCGTCGCCAAGTCTAACCAAGTTCAATTAATCACCATTGCATTATATATGTGTGACTTCAATCATTTATAAAAACATGTGTATATATATATATATGTATTAAACATATATATAAGATATAAAAATATAACATATATATTGAATAGATATTTAATCCAAAATAGAGTTTAGGGTTTGATTTAGGGTTTAGAATTTGGATTTATGGTTTACGGTTTGAATCGTAATAACATATAAACATGAATGCTATATTCATGTCCTAATTACATATAAACAAGAATGATTTGAAAGCGAACCCCCTCGTGCAATACCTCGGGTATGATGTAGTAATGCTGTTTGGACCTCTTGCAATATCGACTAACCAAGTTGAAAATGTTCGACCCTTCGATGTTTCATCTGCAACCTCTATTTACATGTATATTAGAAGTTAGAATTTTGCCATAAAATCAAACACTTACATAATTTCAACCACTTACATAATATTGCAACCACTTTATAAAGTCTTCTTTTTTTAGCGCCTCAACTTCATCTTCAGATTTATCCGGGAAATAACCACGGACGACTGCCTTCTATAACCTACATAATTTGAAATAATCACAAGTTATATAAACTATATGTATATTAAAAATTGGAAGATATTTAAAGTACTTAAATTGTACCTCTCATATTCGAGCATATCCTCACAATTAGTAAGGATATACATATGTAAATGGTTCCACTCCTCGGATGTAAGTCGGCGACTCTTACCCTTCCCACTAACTCGTCAAATTTGTCGAAACGTGCTTGGAACATAAGCCGGGTACATCGCATGTTCTCCATCATCGTCATGTCGAGTTTTTCTACGACTTCTTGTCGGAACATCTCTTGGAAAGTAATATTGTGCGAAATTTGCAGTTTCTTCATCGATGCTTTGCTCCACAATAGAACCCTCGAATCTTCTTAGAGTTTTCACCTTTTTCTTCAAGTGGAACATGTACCTCTCGNATATTGTACCGGTCCACCAAGCGATGCTTCACGTGGAAGGTGAATCGTGAGATGTTCCATGACGTCGAAGAAAGATGGTGGGAAAATCTTCTCCAAGTCACAAAGTATCATTGGTATGTTCGACTGTAATGTCAAAATACCTTCAACTGTAAGTGTCATCTTTCTAAGATCACGGAACAAAGCTCCGGCCGCTGTAGAAAATAAAAAGAAAACATGTAAGCAAATAGTTNTAAAATGTTAAAGTAAATTGTACAAAATTTTCTACATTAATACCTGCAATGGCCTCGTGAACATCTTTCGGGAGGAGATGCTCAAATGCAAATGGAAAAAGGCATTGCATCACCACATGAAAATCATGGCTCTTCATTCCAATGAATTTGCCTTCTCCGAT
>OVBE01006705.1:0-19460 GCA_900406425.1 Iberis pinnata | reverse complement strand
TATATATATATATATAATTATCAAAACTCAAACGTTAAAAATGAATAAATATTTGTCTTTGAAATATTTATTTATCTTATGAGAATGGATTTTTATATATTTTTAATAGCTCTCTTACAAATAAACATGATAATAAAAGTTAAGATGTGTAAATTTTTAAATTGAACAAACCAACTTGAGATGACAACATAAATTTTTAATATACAATAACAAACAGTCACCAAAATAATTAACACTAATACAATAAATCATGATAATATTCACTATCATTAAAAATTATATCAACATATGTTAACATATGTTTTATAGTTTTAAACAAAGAAAAAATGTTTATATATACTTACTCTTCAAATTTTATATTATTAATCTTCTTTACATTCCATTTTTTAATATTTTAGTTTATGTTTATTTATTTTGATTCCTAGTTTCCTTTTACATAATCGTTAAAAATATTGTTTGATGAAATGTTAAATTTATTAATAAAAAATAGAGTGAATATGTACAAAAAATTGTTTGATCAAAAGCGGGTAAAGTAGCAGAAAAAAAGAAACATCGATTCTAAGGGTGTTTGTTAAAGTGGCCTCGTTAAAGCCTGCAACTAGAAAACCTGATGGGACAAAACTAGTTGCAGAAAAAAGAGAACCCGCCTTGAACACAAAGAATCACTACAAAGAAGAGGAGAAATGAGTAGAGACTTGAGAAGTTGATGTGCTGGCTAGAGCACGCGCAAATCACAAATTCTAAAGCAGATTCCAACGGTTGCTGAGTGCATGCAAAGGGGAGCGGGAGTCTTAACGAAGACTGGTAATGCAGTCTTGAATCAAGCGATGGATCCTAACTCGGAGCTGTGCTATAGTTTGGCTCGGTTGGTGATGACAACGTGCATTACGCTCTTGCCAAAGATGGTAGATAGAAGTTTGGAAGCAGAGGTGGAGAAAAATTGCATCAATCCTAGAGAGAGAATGTCGTCGGAGGGAGTTGAGCATTGTTGACCGGTCTGGAGATAGGCAGTGATGAAGGATAGGCCAGGCTAACTCCGACCACAGCATGTAAGAGTATGGACATGCAAAGAATATATGGTCGCGTGTTTTATTTGGCTCGCCACATAGGGAACATGTCTGAGTGTGTCCCCAAGTGCGCATTCGTTCGCCTGTTGACAACCTGTAAAGAACATCAAGTCAAGAGATGAAAGTCAATTGTAGGACAGATTATGGGAACCAAATGGTTCTCGACCAAAGCACTCGTGAGTTAGAAGTTCTTAGCTGGTTCCAAGTGGTTGTGGCACAAAAGTTTGGCTTGAACATGTCAAGGTATGACACCAAAGGAGAGTGTCTAGCCTGGCTTGAGATGTTGGAAGGGGAAGTTGGTAAAGTTGGTCAATGACATGGTGCAATGCAGCCATATGTGAGCACCAAATTCACCATCTTGTGCCAATTTTTGCATCAGCAACAATAGCATAACAAAGGATCCCAAGCTTATGAATACCTATGTCACCCAAGAGAGCAAACAAAGACCCCAAAGGGGACCAACAGTCGAACCAAAAGGAAAAACTACGGCCATTACCTATCTTACACTTGATGAACTGATTCGCAACGGGTCGAAGTTTGAGGAGCTTATGCCACATTCAAGATCCACATGAAGAGTCCAGAGCATCCCAAAAGGTGGTATATGCTAGAGTGTAATCTCCAGATTAGTGAAAGAGCAAAGACTGTGGAAGTTTCTTCAAATCGGCATATGCCCAAACCACCCATTTAATCATGGGCGAGAAACGTCCTCCCGGCTGACTTTGGCTGGAGAATGAATGGTTGGTGAGACTGAGCAAAGAACATTGCTGCACAAGCGACTGATGTCCCAAAGACAACGCTTCAGTAGCCTAAAGGCTGACTGCCATAAATTAATTGTACTAACTATACAAGATTTGATTAGTTGCAATATGTCTGCATAAGATAAAAGTTTGGCTGGCCAGGAGATGAACTGAGATCGAATGCGATCAATAAGTGGGGTATAGTCAGCTGCAGTGAGGCTCTTGGTAGTCAGAGGTAGGCCAAGATATTTAATAGGAAGGTAGTCGCTATGAATACCATAACCCGCAATAGTGTCGACTAAGCTTGAACGAGGAGAGCTCGTTAGAAAAATCGATGACTTTGTGAGGCTGACTCTAAGACATGATTCTCTTCCAAACATATCCATAACCTGTAAAATACTGTGAATCGAGCGAGCCGTGACATCTGTGAATATTAGGATATCATCATCAAAACGTAAGTGGGTGAGACCTATTTCTTGGAAATTTGGATGGTACCCAAATTTTCCTGAAGCTGCAGCTACATTCAAAAGCTTTGACAGGACATTGTTGCACAACCTTGACGAATTCCGTGAGCATTTGAGAAGTATCCCGCATACTCACCATTGAAAAAGATAAATAAGGTGGCAGTAGAGAGGCAAAGATGGATCCAATGGATAAAACGTGGTGGAAAATCCATTGCTTGTAGGACCACAATGATGAAGTCCCAACTAACTGTATCAAATGCCTTAGAGATATCAAGTTTGAGAGTGCAACGAGGAGATACTTGGGTTCTATGATAATCCTTGAAAATCTCGGATGCAAGTAGGAAAATTTCTAGAACCAGATGACTATTAACAAATGCACTTTGATTTGGTTCAATAAAATTCGGGAGGCATTGCTTGAGGCGATTCGCTAGAATCTTGGAGATGACTTTGTAGATGGTATTTCAACAAGAGATGGGACGGTAATCCTTGATAGTTTGAGGGTCATCACCTTTGGGAATAAGCGAGATGAGGGTGGCATTGATACCATATATGATAAACCCGTAAATGAAAAAAGATTGTACTGCTGCTACAAAATCACTACCAATAATCGGCCAAGCTGCCTTGAAGACACCATTGGCTTCAAACACTGCATACGACCGAGGGTAGTGAACTGTCCATTGGTCATTTACTAGTGCACGATCGAGTTTTTTCCCCATTAGCGCAGCACTCCGATGATTCCACAAAGTGTACCGAGGGCCAATATACACAAGATCTACTAAGTCACAGCAACACCCAAAATTCCTGGAAGTGAAACATGCCCTATTGCCACGATGTAGAGTGGTAGGTAGAGTGCTCCGACGAACAAAGAATCACATTAAAGTCACCCATGATGAGCCAATGAAAGGGGTAGATCCATAGAGGTGACGACTCTCACAAAGAGCATGTCAAAGATGGATACAGTCAACCTGAAAGTTGGATGCACAAAAACGTGAGACTAGAATAATATCACCCAAAAGAAGAGTAACTAAATCAATAATTAATTGTGAAGTAATGAGAATAGACATGAAAACTACTCCCTCATTCCAGAAAACCCATATGCGGCCCAAACGATGAGCCGAGTAATTAGTGACAGCATTCCATCCAGAGAGTGCAGCCTGCAAAACATGAGAAAAGTTAGTAGGTTGTACTCGAGTTTCTAAAAGACACCCGAACTAGTGGTCAGTCGCACGAAGCCAGTGCTTAACCACTTGATGCTTATGAGGCTGATTGAGGCCTCTGGTATTCTAGGAGAAGAGCGATATATTCATAATTGTCTCCTTACGGAGACATTATGTTGTTTTTTCCAGTAACTGATACACTCAGGTTTTAACCCAAATATATTTACTGCAAGTGCACAGCAACCACAATAGTATATGTGGGATCGAATCCACAGAGACCAAGAAAGCACGACTCTCAGTTTAAAATAAAATTAAGCTAAGAACATATTAAAATAGTGATTGTAATCGCATATTGAAAATAACGATAAAGTATAACGGTTGTAAAATAATTAACAAAACCTCTAGGGAATAGAGAATTCCGCAGGTATTCAGGTTAAAGGTCAAGGTTAACATGCAAGATTGATCACTGAAAATAATTCTCAACTCGAAAGACAACAATAGACTAATCTCCTCTTGAAGAATTATATCCCTATTCTCGAATTACTAAAGACAAACTCCCACCGTATTTAGATAATTCGATCATGCATTTCAATTCAGATTCGATATGTTCATAAGCCCCTAAGATAATACTCCCGCAAGCAAAGTCACTTCTTCATCAAGATTAGATCAAACTTCTAAACTAAATCCCTTTGAGTTTATAATTCTATGATCAATGAACTACTTAGCTACTCTAATTCATGCACTAAGAATAGATCTTGACGGAGAACTTAACAAATTTCAATCCATTAAACTAAACCCGAACAATTAACCTGGTTTCCCCTATGAAAACCCTAAAACCTAACAAAGAGACTACTCAGACATGATTGCATGAACAAAAATCATAGATTGAGTAAACATTGAAGTATTCAAAAAGCCAAATTGTATATATAGAAATCAGAATTCAGAAATCCTCTCTAACACAGATGTAGATCTCTTGTCTCTGGAAAACTTCAGCGATAAAACTTGTTAAAAACTTATTAAAGACTTGTTCTAATAAAGATAATCCAAAAGGGCTTTTATAGTTGGAAAATAAAATTTAAATAATTAAAAACTAATGATAGATCTTGAGGTCAAATGCGTCTTTTAGCTTGATATTCCTTCAGTTCGACATGAGGGATTGATCGATCCATAGGTGGATCGATCGATCTAGGCTTCAAAAGATATCGATCGATCTGAATTTTCATAATTCTTCAGGTGCTTTGGATCGATCGATCCATGCTTGATCGATCGATCTATTCTTGTCCCATGCTTGGATCATCATTCTTCATTCCAAATCGATCCTTCCATGTCCATTTAGTCCATTTGCACTTGAATTCATCCAAAAATCGTCTTTTTGCTCTAAAACGTCCCAAACACCGAATTTCCTGAAAACATGCTAAAAACATAAAGAAAAAACTCGGATAACACTAATTAGTAGGTATAAATACCCACTAAAAGGTGTTAAAACCGAGTGATATCAACTTCCCCAGACTTAGATATTTCCTTGTTCTCAAGTAAAGTAAAAACCATATCTGAAGAAGAGGTTTGAAAAAGACCACACATGAACTCTCAGAATCTCAACAACCCAAGTTCATACATCAAAACCCACAAGATACCAATCCTAGACAACCACTGCAAATTAACTGTTTACCACCACATAACCAATGACATACTTTTTACTCTAAATCCCAAATCAATCAAACCATTAAATCATTTCAGCCAGCTGTCTACATTAAGTTAAGTACAAATAATGCGTTCTTGCCTATGGAGTATCGATCAATGTGTGCTAAAGTATCTTTTCTATCAAAACACCTATACCTAACAGAGCATCCAAAGACTTCTGTTCCTGACCCTTTTTCCGCCTTTCTTACTTCCTCTTTTTCTCTTTTTTTTCTTTTCGTATTGCTTTCTCTCTTTTTTTCTTTGATCGATCTGCAGTTTTTTTTTAACAGCCCGGCAATTCGCTGGGGTTGACTACAGACTTCTAGGTCACGCTTTCAACCCTTTTTCTTAACCGGATTTATTTTTTTTTTTTTTGAAGGGAGGGAGAGAAAAAATCTGGATCATACGGAAAAAACTTGTCAGTTTTACAGAGAACTGAAGAGAAAAATACCCAGCTTTCAAAGTATAACCAACACCATAAGCAAGAAAATTAGGATCAAATTTAAGTCATATCCAAATAGAGCTAGCATCAAATCATTAACAATCCAAAAGACCGGAACTTTCAAAAGCATAGAAATCAGTCAATGGGGGTTCCAATCCTAAGTGCAGCAGTTGATCTAAGTCAGTAGTCAAATAGAGAATGATATCGAACTTACACCGGGTTGGTATTCATCAGAAATTCTGGTCATTATTCATTCGACTCAATTAGACTCATCTAAACAAAACGATAAATTTTGAAAATTTTCGCCAAAATAACAAAACATCACAATAGCGTTAGTAACTATCATATCCCCTCCCCAGACTTACTTCACACCATCCCGGTGTGAAAATAAATTCAGAAGAAGGAAAAATGACCAGAAAATAAATAAGTCTGAACACCAAAAATCAAAAATCAAAATAACGTACATAAGTTAAAAGTGAAAAAGAAAAGATAACCAGAAATGATCAATCTAAAGCCTGTCATGAACTGACACCTCCTCTCTCTCTCTACAAGCTGAAGGCTCTTCATCATCATCACTCCTATCCCGAGGTGCTATAAAACAAGTTGGGCGTCTGATCTTCGTTAAAGCGCTTCATATCCTCTGAACCATGCTATGAGTCCTCTCAGCGGCATCTATGGTCCATATGATCGTCTCGACGTCCGTGAAGTTTGAACGTCAAGGTGGCAAATCAAATTCACTGTAGTCCTCAGGTAAGATAAGTGATTCGTCCTCTGTATTGTGATCCTGGTGTCGTCTCTGAGTGGACCGTCTACTATGAACCTGCTCTCGGGGAAATCGCGGTGCGTCTGGTACGGGTAAAGCTCTGTCCTCCAAGTGATCAGCTCCCGGAAGAAAACGAATGTTCTCCAAGGAAAAGATACTAGTAACATCCTGCTGTGGCAGCTAGATCTTGCACCTCCGACCACCCGAGTGCAGAAAAATATAGAGTCAGTCCTTCGAAACCACCTAGTCAAGAAGAGATACGGTCAATCAACTCGGTTGATCGACTTAGGCGGTGTAAACAACCCGAGAGGGATCTCAACATAATGTAGAAACGGGGTAACTAAGCTACCATCACCTCAACTCGAGTTAGGTGCCGCAGCATATCGATCTTCCGTCCATCTAGGATCTTAGCAAAAATCCAACCCATGTTAGCATTATGGCGGTCCCGATCCTGATCAGCCTTATAAGTAACCATCATGAGATGGAAAATGGCGTAATGGAAGAGCTCAAGCTCCTGAAAATTGACTGATGCTGCCTCTAACTTTTCGTATAAAGTGAACCCAATACCTTGAGTGCAATGCAGACAGCCGGGTTGCGGATACCGGTAAGCTTCGCCTCACGAGACTCATACCACCCATGTGCAATGACGTCCCATGAATTAGTGTAGGAGTAAAAGTTAGGCAGCTCAGGAAGGTGCCCCTCCGCTCGGAATCTGAAAATGGGACCGAACTCCGCCATCGGAATCCTGTAAAGAATATCGTAGCAAAAGAATTGTACCTCGGTTTTGGCTATGTATGGATGTCGCGGATCTGAACCGGGGTTGTAGATGTGGAATAAGGCTAAGAATGGCCTCTCAAGATCAGGATAGAGGGGAAAGTCTCGGAACGAGAAGGTCTCGAGACCCATCCGATGGAAGATCACCACAACATCACCATCCACACCCAGTGCCGCCAAAGTATCATGATAGGCTAACCAGGTTGGTTCTATCGAGCTCTTGAGCAGAGCGTTGTAGAACATGGAATCGAACTGATCCCATTTTTCTGTGAACTTCTGCTATATCCAACCTTTGTGACTCTTGAGTTGGGAGACGACTAAATCGAGGCGGTAGTTGTTGAACCGCGTCTTCGGTCTCCGAGGCCATGGAGATTGAGTGAACCTCGGATCTAGGATCATATCTTCTTCTTCTTCATCATCGAGGTTGGTGCTGCTAATTGCGACCACTTTTCCCTTTTCTTTAGTGGTTGCTTTCTTTTTCTTAGGCGCATGGGGTGGTGAAGATGAACTGTCCGCTGGTGGTGGTGGTTGTCGTGCGGTCTGTGATCTTGTTCTTCGATGTTGCTCTACCGGTGGGTCTTCTTTAATTCCCTCACAACGCATAGGATCATCTTTAGCTGGAGTGAGATTCATTCTGAAAAGAAAAAGAACTCAAAGGAAAGTGAGTAACCTTATCAATTCAAAACAAATACACTCAACAATCCATATGAAAGAATTGAGATACTATCGAACGTTAACACGAATCCTATTCCAAAATTTCAAAAAAATCCTAATGAGATCACTATTAAACATGGATAATTATAAGCAACGATTGAGAAATACTAACACTTAATTAGCAGGAATTCAAGCTAAAAAATCATCCAAAATCATGAAACACAAGTGAAAATTAATAGAGATTTCAATTGAAACCAATATAATCCAAACCAACATATCCTTGCAATCCAAGTTCAATCCTAGAACATTCCACATCCTAAGTTAGGCAAAAGAACTCGCTAGAACCATCCAAAAATCATAAAACCCGAAATCCCTTTGGAAATTCAAACCGAACTATCAAAAATTGAAAAATTCGACACAAATCAACCAAAATCATCATGCATGTATCAAATAATCATCAAATACATGTAATAAGGCCATAATCAACCAATTCCAAACGCTAAATCAACCAAAATCCAAAATCCCTAGAAAACCCAAAATTTTTGGAACATAAATGAGAAGTAGGGTTTCATACCTTGCTTGAATCGAAAAATTGGTTTGAGTTTCGGAAAGAGCTCGAAAATTGTGTGGATTAGGCTAAAAAAAATGCAAAAATTGGTTGAGATTTGGTGGAGATTGAGTTATGGAGATTTTGAAGGTTTTGTAAAGTTTTGAATGTGAGAATGGGGGAATAAGGTTTTGAAATCTATGGGGAGAAGAAGAAAAGAAGGAAATCGGTTCAATTCGAGTAAAAATCGGATTAGTTTATGAAAATCGGTTTAATTTAAGTGAAATTCGACTTACATATTCGACGGATCAATTGATCGCTGAAAGGATCGATCGATTCAAATTTACGCAAAATGGGGTAATTTAAAGATCGATCGATCCATAGACGAATCGATCGATCCGACTGAAAATTTCAAATATGAACCCCGATGGATCGATCGATCTAGTCTTACGAAAATTTTTGTTTATATGGATCGATCCATAGGTGGATCGATCGATCTGAACCCACGACCGGAGCTTCTCTTTCCTGAACTTCTGATACACTTTGAACTCAAAACTAAAGGTTAAAAATTGGTAAACCTAATACTAAACTGACTCAAAAACTTGAAATAATAAACTAAAGACTTAAAACAGTGGGTTTCCTCCCACTCAGCGCTTGTTTAACATCATGAGCCTGGCGGTACTTACCTCTAAACAAAGGTTGGAACAACAAGATATTTCTCAAATTCCTCCATAAGATCTAAGGCATCTAGATAAGGCTTAAGCCTTTGTCCATTCACCACAAATCATTTCCTTGGAGATTGTTGAGCACAACCGCACCATATGGGTTCACCTCTTTTATCACAAACAGTCCAAACCATCTAGACTTTAACTTTCCAGGGAAGAGCTTCAATCGAGAATTGAATAGCAATACTTGATCACCTGGTTGAAAATCTCCTGGAATGATTTTCTTGTCATGCGCAACTTTAGTCATTTCCTTGTAGATTCTAGAGTTATCATAAGCTAAGTGGTGAATCTCCTCAATCTCATGGAGCTGAATGAGATACCTTTCTGCTGTGGACTTTATGTCGAAGTTCAGCAACTTTACAGTCCATGCGGCTTTGTGCTCCAATTCTACAGGTAGGTGACAAGCGCCATAGACAAGATTGAAAGGAGTAGTACCAAGAGGGGTCTTGAATGCACTTCTGTATGCCCATAGAGCATCATCAAGCTTCAAATACCAATCTTTCCTAGACCCATTTACCGTTTTCTGCAAGATAACTTTGATTTCCCTGTTAGAAACCTCCACTTTTCCACTTTTCTAAGGGTGATATGGTGATGCAATCTTATGCTTCACCCCATGCTTCCTAAGAAATCCACCAAAGACCCTATTGATGAAATGAATGCCTCCATCGCTGATGACAACTCTCGGAACACCAAACCTGGGAAAAATCACAGACTTGAACATCTTTAGTACCACTTTCGCATCATTAGTGGGGCTAGCTATCGCTTCAACCCACTTAGACACATAATCAATAGCAACCAGAATGTAAAGGTTATTGTGAGAAACGGGAAAAAGGACACATAAAGCCAATTCCCTACACATCAAAAACCTCTACTTCAAGAATGAAGTTTTATGGCATCTCATTTTGTTTTGAAATGTTCCCTTGTCGCTGGCACGAATCGCAGCAAGAGATGTAGGCATGAACATCTTTGAACATAGTGGGCCACCAGAAACCTGCTTGGAGTACCTTGGAAACCGTCTTGGATGTAGCAAAGTGACCACCATGATCTGAACCATGACAATGATACAGAACATTTTGAATCTCTTCTTCAGGCAGACATCTTTAGAATATACCATCTTTACAAAGCTTGTAGAGATATGGTTCATCCCAGTAGTAATGTCTGACATTCCTCAAGAACTTCTTCTTTCGGTAACCTGAAAAATCATGTGGTACAACATCAGCAACTAAGTAATTAGCAAAATCTCGAAACCATGGAGTAATCAAATCAGTCTTATGGAGTCTAGGGAAAGATAAATTCTCATCCTCAATGGTGCGTATTGCACAAATGCGTTCCTCTCAAAAGAATCATATATAAGAACGTCATCTTCGACTTGAAGTCGGGAAAGATGATCTGCAACTTTGTTTTCAATGCCTCGCTTGTCCTTAATTTCCAAGTCGAATTCCTGCAAAAGTAAAATCCAACGTAATAATATGGGTTTAGCATCCTTGTTAGAAAGGATATACCGAAATGTCGCATAATCGGTGTGGACTACTACTTTGGATCCCACTAGATAGGATTTGAACTTCTGAAAGTCAAAGACAATCGCTAGAAGCTCTTTCTCAGTTGTTGCATAATTGCGTTGAGCTATATCAAGAGTCCTAGAGGCAGAGTAAATGACATGGAGCTTCTTATCCTTTCGTTGTCCAAGAACAGCTCCCACAAAAAAAATCACTTGCATCACACATCACTTCAAAGGGGAGGTCCCAGTCCAGTGGTTGCACAATTGGAGCACTTACCATAGCTCCTTTGATCGCTAAAAAGGCAGATTGGCAATCATCATCCCATTCAAACTTGACATCCTTACACAACAGCTTCGTAAGGGGTCTAGCAATCTTCGAGAAGTCTTGAATGATCTTCTATAGAGGCATGCATGACCTAAGAAGCTGCGAATATCCTTGACGTATTTAGGTTCTTGCAAGTTAGTCATTACTTCAATCTTAGCCTTATCCACTTCAATCCATTTTTCATAAATCTTGTGTCCCAATACAATCCCATTTGTCACCATGAAATGACACTTCTCCCAGTTCAGCACTAAGTGTTTCTCCTCACATCTCTGAAGAACCACAATCCAAAAGGCATCATGCGATAAGCGTAAATACCAAAAGGACAAGTGAATGTCGTCTTCTCCTGATCATCCGGGTTAATTGGAATATGAAAGAAACCTTAGCCCGGCTGGAAGAGGTTTAAGTTCCATTTTTGGAGCTTTCAGCTTGCTCTATTCATCAGTAAGGGGCGCATGGTATAGTTTAGATGGAGACTTGGCAATTGTCTCCAACAATTCCACTTGGTCAATCATCTTTTCAATACTCTTGTAAGAGTCTAACATCCTGGTATAATGTGAAACAACATCTCTAAGGGAAAAAGACTCATCAGTATCGTTAGTCAATAAAATCTCTAAAGGATAATCAAGCAAAAAGTCATCAAAAACTACCTCAACAGCATCTATGATGGTGTCCACCCAAAAAGATTTGGCGTATAGGGCTGGTTTCTACAAAACGTCTTGTAGATTAAACTTCATGACCATATCACCAAGATGAAGATCGATCTTTCTTTTCTTCAAATCAATAATAGCACTAGCTGTTGCTAAAAAGGGTCTTCTAAATATGAGAGGATCTTATGGTTCTTCTCCAAGCTCCAGAATCACAATGTTGGTTGGTACAAAAGCTGTCTCAATCTTCACAGGAAGGTTCTCAAGGACTCCGACGGGATACTTCACAGAATGATCAGCAAGGATGAGTGAGATCTTGCTACCTTTTATGTCCATCATACCCAACCTTTTAGCCACATAAATAGGCTTAAGATTCACACTGGATCCCAAATCACAGAGAGATTTGGCAAATGTAATGTCATCAATCTCTACTGATAGAACAAAGCTTCCCGGATCTCTAAGTTTCTTAGGCATACGGTTCTATAGTATCGATATACATTCTTCTATGATTATCATTGCTACCTCTTCTAAAGTGATCTTGCTCATGAGCATGATCTTGCTCATGAGCATGATCTTGCTCATGAGCATGCTCTTGACATATTTCCTTAAAGAAGGAATCATTTGACAAGCATTAGAGAATGATAATTGAACAGTCAATTCCTTGATTATCTCCTTGCACTTTGCATCTTCTAGATCTTTTCTGGACTTCTTTGGTTGTACTGGGTACGAAACCTTAGGGTTTTAAACTCGAACTGGAGTTTCAGCAATATGGGGAGTTGGATTGATCGATCTCTGAGTGGATCGATTGATCTCTTCTGTTTTCGAAATTTTTATCGATGGATCGATCGATCCATGAGGGATCGATCGATCTAAAATTTCGTAACTCCCTGCCTTAATAGGATTGATCGATTTCAACCTCTGCATATTTTCCATATTTTTCCAAATTCGCCTTTTGTGCAGGTTTTTCGGTTTCTTTGACCATAACTTCATCAGCTTTTTCTTTTCCATTACTACCAACCAGAGACTTTCCACTTCTCAGTGTAACAACATACACAAACTCCTCCTTAGAACTTGAACGAGACATCCCAAAAAGAAAATTTGTTGGTCTCTTAACAACTTCAGCAGTTTGAACAATTTGAGTATCCAAATGCTTGATATGAGTAGACAAGCTTTTGAATTTTTGATTCAAATCACTATACATGTTATCCATCTTACCATTTAGGTTATTTTCGGTTTGTTGCTGACCTTCTAGTTATCTTTTTGAGCATAGCTTCCATCTTGTCCTCTTTATGAGCTTGAGGTGGATGTGTTTGTTGATAAACATGCTGAGATTGCTGTTGAAAGTTGCATGAAAAGTAGGTTGGAACAAAGCTCATATTCCAATTTCCTCGAAAACTAGTTCCTCCAGCGTTTTGAACAAAAGCCTTTTGGACAAAACCTTTGTTGAATCCTTGATTATATCTTTGGTTGAACACTCTTTGACCTTGGTTGTTGATGTAGCTCACTTCTTCTTCTAAAACTTGAGGCACTTGAAGAGCAAAACAGTCTACTTCATTCTTCTCTATATCTTCAGAAAAACTCAATAGTTTCTGATTCTGATTATTGAGAAGTTGAGTAAGAAGCATTTTTACTTCAGCCAGCTATGAGGATTCTGAGTCAGATGTCCTTCTTTCCTATTTGACTTCACACAATGGTTGCTGCTACTCGCAACTAAGTTGCATATAAGCTGATATGCTTCATACATTGGCTTGGTCATAAAATCTCCATTACTAGCTATATCTAGAGAAAGCCGATATTGCTGATCAATACCTCTGTAAAAGGTGTTTAGAAGGTTCAGCTCGGAAAATCCATGATGAAAACAATCTCGAAGATACTCCTTAAATTTATCCCATTCTTCATAGAAAAATTCTGCAGGACCTTGCTGAAACTGAGAAATCCGGTTTCTCATATTATTAGTCCTAGTAAGAGTATAGAACTAACTCAAAAACTTGGATTTACAATCATTCCAAGTTTCTATGGAGTTAGGTGGTATAGATTTTAGCCACCTTAGAGTTTTGTCTGCTAGTGAATGATTAAACAGCTTGCAATGCATAAAGTCTCTAGGGACTCCATCAAGTTGAACAGTGCTGCATATATCCTCAAAACTGTCTATGTGATCCATGGGGTTTTCAGTAGGAAGACCACAGAATTGACTCTGGCGTATGAGCTGAATGAGCTGGAACGGGAAATTATAATCATGTCTCTGAGGTTGACGAGGATGAAGAGAATTCCTATTAGTAAGGAAAGCTTCAAGGTTGTTGAAGTCTCCAACTAGAACCATGTCTTGTTGAGGTGGGTGATTGAAAACATGTTCTAGTGGGTCATTCAACAAAATGACTTCAGGTTCCATCTGGTTACCATTACCACCTCTTTGAACTCCTTGTGGCACTTGATTGCCTAATTTTCATCCTCCTATCGGGTTGACAATTGCATTGTTTATCTCAGGAGGGGTAGGTGGGTTGTTGTTTAACCATGTTTCTTCAACTGGGATCCTACGAACTAGAGGGGGGTCGTTCGGATCTTCGAGAAAGAATGTATTAAGAATAAGATTATCCCCCATCGTATTAGAGGATTGAGCATTCCTTCTTGCCTTCCGGATCGAGCGTTCTAGATCCAAGAGGTCCTTGTTACCAGGGCTGAGTAATACCTTTGACTTGTTAGATCTTTGGATCACCAACCTGTAATTCGATCATGCATTTCAATTCATATTCGATATGTTCATAAGCCCCTAAGACAATAATCCCGCAAGCAAAGGCACTTATTCATCTAGATTATATCAGACTTCTAAACCAATCCCTTTGAGTTTATAATTATGTGATCAATGAACTAGTTAGCTACTCTAATTCATGCACTAAGAATAAATCTAGACTGAAAACCTAATAAATTTCAATCCATTAAATTAAACCCTATCAATTAACCTGGTTTCCCTTAGAAAAACCCTAAAACCTAACAAAGAGGCTACTCAGACATGATTGCAGGAACATAAATCATAGAGTAAACATTGAAGAATTTAAAAAGCCAAATTGTATATATATATAAATCATAGTTCAGAAATCTTCTCTAATACAGATGTAGGTCTCTTCTCTCTACAAAACTTCAACGATAAAACTTGTAAAAAAACTTATTAAAGACTTGTTCTAATAAAGATAAGCCAAAAGGGCTTTTATAGTTTGAGAAAAAAAATTTAATAATTAATGATAGATCTTGAGGTCAAATTCCTCTTTTAGCTTGACTTTCCTTCAGTTCGACATGAGGGATCAATCGATCCATAGGTGGATCGACTGATCTAGGGTTCAAAAGGGATCGATCAATCCAATAATGGATCGATCGATCTGAATTTTCGTAATTCTTCAGGTGCTTTGGATCGATCGATATGTTATTGTCCCAGGCTTGGATCGATCATTCTTCATTCCAAATCGACCCTTCCATGTCCATTTAGTCCATTTGCTCTTGAATTCATCCAAAAAATCGTCCTTTTTGCTCCATAACGTCTCAAACACCGAATTTCCTCAAAACATGCTAAAACATAAGGAAAATATTCAGATAACACTAAATAGTAGGTATAAATACCCACTAAAAGGTGTTAAAACCGAGTGATATCAGTTACTAGCTTCGGATTTTGTGCGCGTTGGTTTGATCACTTTGTTTTTGCATCATTCTGGTGGCGTATCGGGATTTTGTGTTATCTTTAGGAAGCAACAATTCAGAATCCAAAATTTGACCTTCCTCTTTTCCCATGGGATCATCCTCCTTTTTCTCTGCTAACACAAGGAACAGTGATGGCGATGACAAGTTTTAAAAATAAGGTTGGACAAAGGCAAGACGTGTCAGATATAGAGACGAAGTACNGAGGGCCCCTCCGTATTTGTTGGGGGGGGGGGGGAAGTGGAGTCCAATGTATTGGTGGATACATTAGGGTTTCCAGTTGAGATAGTTTGGTCATGCGTAGGTAGTAAAGAATTATCAAGAGTATTAGCATTATCTAGCGTTGGTTCATGAAGAGACACAGCAACAACATTGGAGTTGTCAACAATCTTGGCCGTCTCCTCTATAACAGCAACACCTAGGATAGGATCAACGTGGGCCTGAGCTGTACCTGCAACAACAGAAGAGGAAGTGGTATTAGGTATGGTTTGTTCAATGTTTTGAGAGTCAAAGTTAAGAGAGTTCGAGTATGACAAAGAGCACACTTTGGCGGTAGCCAAGGATACGTAACCAGCACCAGTTCTTTTTCATCCTTTAACAGTAATTGGTCAATGCAATCCTCTTCAAGGTTAACAACAACTAGACACCGAGCTACATCTAGACAAATATAACTAGAAACTGAGCTACACTGTAGCACATCTCTTGCAATCATGTTGCTTATGACCCCAAGTATAATAAAGAGCATACTTTGGCAGTAGCCAAATATACGTAACCAGCACCGGTTCTTTTTCATCCTTCAACAATATTTGGTCAGTGCGATCCTCTTCAAGGTTAACAACACCTAGAAACCGAGCTACATCTAGATGGATATATTTTCTATAGTTGATGGAGATGTTTAGAGTCACCAATAATGTCACTAAGAAATCGTAATCTTGCGTGAGAGAACAAGCAATCAGGTATGTTACATAAATCCACTCATAAAAGGTTTCCTTTGAGCTTTCGAGGGGACCATTCCTTCACAACAAGTAATATATCAAAGATATGCCATTACTTTTCACGACATACACTACTATGAATATAAGGAGATTCAATTTGAAATAAAACAGTATTATCCTTAAGGACTTGGACATAGATTTTTGATGATATTCCATCACGATTCTAGAGTCGATTCATAGTAGCGTGGATCTTCCCGATATGAGGCTCTGTACCAATGAAATAGCCAACTATAAATTTGTCCCTAAGTGGTTGTGCATCTCTAAAGTTGTTGACCTACGATCGTAGAGACCACTCCATTATCGACGACGATGGTCAGACATCGAGTAGTCTCTGTTGAAGTCGCATTCTTCGCATCAAGTCTGGTCCATGGTGAAGTCGTGGTGTTATGGGGATTTGGTGTGTGGGCAGTGGAAGCATAGCCAGGGGTGATGGAGACGATGAAGCCATGGTCTCTGTCGCCGGTGGAGACCGACGACAGCAGTGTCGTGTGTAACAATCGAAAAAGGAAAGTTAAGAGAACCCTAGTATCGCCTTCCCAATCCCTCTGATCCAATAAAATTTTTCTCATATTTTTTACATAATTGTTAAAATTAATAATAACATATTATGATTTTTAATCTTAAACAAACATAAAAATGTATATATATTTTATTTGCAATGCCGTCAAATAAAGCGCCAGGTCCCGATGGTTACACAACCGAATTCTTCAAAGCAGCATGGCCTATTATTCGATCAGATTTCACAGCCGCAATACAGTCATTTTTTATTTATGGTTTTTTACCTTGTGCCACTAACTCTACCTTAATTTCTCTTATTCCCAAAGGTGACAGCCAGGATACCATACGGGATTATCGGCCGATCTCTTGCTGTAACATCATCTATAAGGTGATCTCCAAGATTCTAGCAAACCGCCTGAAGATCTTACTACCGGAGATCATTGAACCGAATCAAAGCGCTTTTGTTAAAGGCCGGTTGCTTATGGAGAATGTCATACTTGCCACCGAGATTGTCAAGGACTATCACAAGCCCTCTATCACATCTCGTTGCACTCTTAAATTGGATATATCTAAGGCGTTTGACACTGTTAATTGGGACTTTCTTCTCTCTGTGTTACAGGTCATGAACTTTCCATCGCGCTTTATTCATTGGATACGCCTGTGTATTTCCACGGCTATGTTCACGGTCTCAGTAAATGGCGAACCTGCAGGATTTTTTCCTAGTAAACGTGGTCTTAGACAAGGTTGTGCTTTATCCCCCTATCTTTATGTCATTATTAACAATGTGCTGTCCAAGCTCTTGAATGCAGGTGCGTGCTCTGGTAATTTCGATTACCATCCTCTCTGTCGTGATATAGGCTTAACGCATCTATGTTTTGCTGATGACATTTTGGTTTTTACGGACGGAAATGCGTCCTCTTTAACTGGCATTCTCAATATCCTCGACACGTTTGGGCAAGCACCTGGTCTTCAGGTTAATGTTCGAAAATCCTCCATCTTTGTAGCTGGTTGACACCAGGCCGAGCTACAAACGGCGATTCAACATCTGGGCATTCGGCAAGAGGCATTACCCGTGCGCTATCTAGGTTTGCCTTTAACGTCCAAACGACTCACTCGGGCTGATTGCTCGCCACTTATTAATCGTATTCGAGCTAAGATGACTTCATGGGCTACTAAATTTCTTTCCTATGCAGGTAGATTACAGCTGATTAAATTGGTTATTGTCAGTACAATTAATTTCTGGCAAACGGCTTTCCGGTTACCCAAATTCTGCATTCGTGAGATTGATAGCATGTGTAGTAGTTTCCTATGGTGTGGCTCTCCTTCGGCTCGTCCCACGGCCAAAGTTTCATGGCACGACGTATGCTCACCTATTGAAGCACGAGGTCTTGGTATTCGTCGATTTGAGGATACCTCTCTTGTTTTCTCACTTGCTCTTATTTGGCGTTTAGTCTCTAATACAGGTTCACTCTGGGCCTCCTGGACCAAGCATTACCTCATCCGCAGTTCAACTTTTTGGGACATTCCCATCACTACTCGTGGATCCTGGATATGGAACAGGCTACTCAAAATCCGTCACCGAGCAGCGCCATTCCTACGGTTTGAGATTGGTAACGGTTGTAACACATCGTTTTGGTTCGATGATTGGACCTCTCTTGGTCCCCTATTTACTTTAACAGGTGATGCGGGTATTCGAGAACTAGGCATATCACGATACGCCACAGTGTCTTCAGTTGCCACTTCACATAACTGGTCCATTCGCTGTTCACGCAACCATACTGTTCGCCAACTACATGAACAAATCACTAGGTTACCGATTCCCTTACCTGATGGACCTCCGGAAAAACTCTTTGGCGTCACCAACATGATGTATTTCGACCAACCTTCTCATCGCCGCATACCTGGAAGCAGATAACTATCGCTTATCCTAAACAGAATTGGACTTCATCGCTTTGGTTTCCTCAATCTATTACGCGTTACGCGTTTGTCTCTTGGCTTGCTGTTCTTGACAGGTTACCAACAGGTTCGAGGGTGGGCCGTTGGAGAACACCGTCACCATGCCCTCTTTGTGGCGAACCAGATGAGACCCGTGATCATCTTTTCTTTGCATGCCCGTACAGCTTCACGGTTTGGTCGGATCTCACAACTTGCATCCTTCGCTCACGTATCTCTCCAGACTGGTTCAGAACACTACAATCCCTTCGTCTCCGCTGTCTATCACCACACGATACTATTTTGCTCTAAATGTGCTTTCAATCCACCATCTAAAACATCTGTAGAGAAAGGAACGGTCGACAACACCACAAGCCACACCACCACCCATCGTACATCAAGCAACAACTAATTCGTGTCGTAAAAGACAGGCTCACCAGCTTACGATACTCAACCGACTCACGTTACTATGGTCTACTTGCTCATTGGATGTCTTTGCATAATCTGCGTGACATTCACACCATGGTCTCGGCTTGACTTCGATATCACGAAGCACCAATCATCTTTGCAATCACAAGCTTTCGATTTACTTATTATCTACCTTACCAAACAATTCTCTTTACAACTTATAGGTTGTGTCTTCAAGGCAGTACTCTTTTTCATGTTGCTAGTNTGTTGCTAGTTTTATCCCATTGGGTTTTCTAGTAACAGGTTTTAACGAGGCACCTTCGAGCACACACAAAAACCTATAAATTTCTCTTCTGTCTGACAAGCTTCTCAAAAACAGCTGTAAATAACTTGGTTTTTCTTTTTACTATATAAATTTAACATTTCATCAAAAAAATGTATATATATATATATATATATATATATA
>OVBE01006704.1:0-19464 GCA_900406425.1 Iberis pinnata | reverse complement strand
TAAAAAGTGATAAGAAATGTTATGTACAAACCATGAAATTCAAGTGTTATCACTAAGCACTTTGAACGATACTGATGCATCTTCGCTTCTATATTGTCTTTTCAGGAAAGATGTCTTAACCATCACATGAAAGAATCCTAAGGAGGTAGCGTATGGAGCGAGCACTATCCAGAGCTAGAAAAGAAGAACAAGAAATCTCACCAAAGTTTTCACCAAATACTCGAATTCTCTCAGAGAGACAGCTTCGTGGACTTGAGATTGCTGAACAATTGCAACGATCAAGAAAACAGAGAGAGATTCAAGAGTGCCACACTCTTCTTATTGAACAAGCAGAACAAGCAAGAGAGAGAAAACGAGCAGAGCTCGAACGCTCCCAAAGACAGTTGAACATCAGTTGGGGAAACAAAATCGCTATGGAGGATGAAAATAGTAGTGAGGATCCTATATATCAAGTGGGTGACGAGGTAAGCGCCGAGATGCATGAGTATTATGCCAAATTCGTGGGTTCGATAATACAAGAGGGAACTTCCCGAATGGAAGTTGAGGAATGTTCTGAAACTTCCCACCTAGAAGCCCTCCTCTCACGAAGCTTCAAAGGGACTCGATTCCCTCATAAGCCAAAGATGGGCGCTTAGGGATAGCGAAGGATATGTCCCATCTCTTCAAGACAACAAGCCTAGAGAAGCTCATGACCACTCACAATGATGGATACAAGGAAGAAACCTGCCACTTCCTTGCAACGGTCCAACTAAACTTCGATGACGACGATATGCTTGGGTATATCATATTCTCAGTGCGGGGACAAGGGTATGAACTCTCTGTGGTAGATTTGAATCACCTCTATGGGTTCTCGGATGATGGGAACATTGATAACCTTCCTGAGTATGCAAAGGAGGAGTTGTCTGCATTGTGAACGACAATATGGGTTGAAACTTACGGTCCAAAAAATCAAAGTGCTCAGGAATAAGAAACCTGGTCTTGCGGTATTTCTACAAGGAGATTACAAATACTATATTTGCAAGGGAGATGACTGGACACGTTACTGAAGGAGAGATGGGGATGATGGCTATAGCCTTGAAGCCCACATTGCAATGCACATCTGACGATCGTCCAATGCAAAGAGATAAAGCTAACTCTAGCCTATCTCGGATCTTATAAAACAAATTGATGTGGTACAGAGACTAGGCTACGTCAAACTATAACAAAGGAGTCCTTGGAACCTTGACAGTTGGGGGAATTGTTACACCTATTTTGAGAGTCTGCAACGTTCCTCTAGAAGGCAGAGGTCAACCAGCAAACTTGATTGACTTGAATTATTTGAAGAACTCTCATTTCTTTGACGGAAAAATAATTGATCAGAAGTATAGCTTCATTCACCCAAGCTTTGGAGCTTCACTCATGTTACTCCCCAATGAGAAGGTCACAACAATAAGGAAGGGGAACAACATAGACTTCCAACCCAACAAGGAAGTTCTGATATCTTACCAACACGAGGAAAGAGAGGAAATAGCTGAAGAAGCAAAAGTTGAAGGAACAGAACTCCGGTTGATCAGGAGCTTGATGAACCCGACTGTTGCCATTTTGAAGAAGCGTCAACAACTAGACAAGGAAATAGCTTGGCAACAGCTCATAGAAACATAGGCAAACTTCAGAAATGGAACAAGTTCCAGGACAGCTACATCACCAGGAAGTTCAAGGAGATGACCTCTCAGATTAAGAAACTTACCTTGAAGCTCAACAAGGCCACATACTCAAGGAAACAAGAATCCCCCAAACACTTAGAGAGAAGCAAGTCCATCACCAACAGTCCAAGGCAGCCACGAGTTGAGCAACCTCACCGTCACTCCTCTGCAGATCCGGAAAAAATGCAGAGGAGGAAGCGACACCACTACGAAAGAGAGAAACATGGATCAGCTAGCCAACAAACCATTCATCAACCTCAGCTACTTCAACAACAAAGAAGTCCAACATCATCAAGAACTCCAACAACAACATCAAGAAGCACAAGATGCATACCTGAGATACTATGATATGATGCACGAGTATCTTCCTTGAAGATACTCCACACCTATTGAGGTCCATCCAAATACCACACTTCATTGTATAATCCGCTTGTTGCTCTTCGATTTCTGCTTGCTATATATGTTTGTTGCTTCTGATTGCTCTTTATGTCTTAATGCTTTAATGTTTTCACTATCCTGTCCATCCTTGAGTCTAATCCTAAACTTGGTTTACACAGAGACTGTGTAATTCAGGTTTGGGGGAGGATTCGGAGGACCTGCTATTTCATGAAATTTCCTTGTTTGTTCCTTTGTCTCCACTTTGCAATGCATTTACATGGCATCTATTAGCATCAAAAACCCATAAAAATCTGACAATCTTTCAAAATTCTTCTTCAAAAACAGAGTGTCATTTTCATTCCATTTAGTTGCATATAGGATGTTGCACATTCATAGGGAACAAGGAAGACGATAACCTTGTAAGTATGTTGTTTTCTCAGAAAGTGATAGTGCCCTGGTTGTTAGTTGTCTAATGCATCCTGAAATTATCTGAAGTAAAATTGCACCTTGCTTGGAATGTGAATTTTCATGATCATTTGTCTCTTGAAGCATGTTGTGATTTGAAGTTTGTTCCTATATATTAGAACTTAAATTTGAATGCTTAATTATCATGTTTGTGTGTTGAATATGAACTCATGGATAGTATATACATATTTGAGTTATCTTCTACCTTTTACCATTCTTGTTAATTCAAGTAGAATTCCCACCTTTGAACCTTACCTTCTTTCAAACTCTGAATTTACTACTGAGTGGCAGGACTTTTACGGAATGAGCTTGGTAGAACGTGTTAGATTCGAACTGACAGGAATAGAGTCTCATGTAGTTCTAGTCCATGCTTTTTAGACTAGATAGGACTAGGTGGGATTCGATTTTGAATGTTGGTTTGGGTGGAAACAAATGAAAGGGTATTGGTAGTTGGTAAAAGGGGAAGTGTTAAGAAACAACCTTAGGAGATGAGATGAAAAAGAATCAGAACATGCTAATAGAAAGTTTGGGGGAACATTGATATCCAAAGGAAGTATGACTAGTGCAGAATAAGAGAAAACATATGATAATGAATGCAAAAGGGTAAAACCCAAAAGATAGTGCAAGTGAAAAGGTCAAGAGCCATTAAATGTTTAAGTAAGTAAGTTCCTGAAATAGCTAGCAGCATCTACGAAAGAAGTCTCTTCTAAGGGTAACAAAGAAAAGATGATAAATGGGAATGTGAATGGGTATGATGACTTTGAGTTTCGAAAGGGTAGAACTAGGACTCCTTACTAGGTAAAATTAGGAAACTTAGGTTTCATTAGCATTGGGTAGATGGGGGTTCTATTTCTGTACGCATCTAAGTGTTTTTATCTTTAGCCTTCTGCTAAAGCTCATTCCCTTTTTGAGAGAACCCTTGTTCTGAATTACCAACCACTGCATGAAGGGGTCATCTTTACTCCTTAACCTTTCCTTGACCAAATGAGTTCATTGAAGGCACATGACTTGATCCATGGTTCCTGATTAATGAATGTTAAAGGAACAAACGAATTTGAATGCATTGTGGAAGTTGAAATTGGTCTGTGATGAACTGTGATGAGTATGGCTAAGGTTTTTAAGTAAGATGAGCTTAAGACTGCATTCTAGAACTAGTAACCAGGACATTTATATTACATGGGCTTTTCCCACTTTCAAACCTCACTCCCATACTTCTAAATTACTTGCTTAAGGGCAAGCAAGGATTTAGTTTGGGGGAGTTGATGACTCTGAATTTTTATGGTTTTTACATATCATTTAGCATCAATTATGAGGTCTTTGGGCGGGCACACATCACATTTATAGTTGATTATAGTAAGTTTGTGATTTTTAGGACTTTGTATTAGAATTCGCATATGCACGCATTTTGGAGATTTTTCAGGACTTTCGGGAGTTTTCAGGAAGGTTTTGTGAGAATTCAGAAAAGTAACACTTAACATGGAATGGAGAAGCACTTAGCGTGGAATGGACTTGCACTCATCTGGATCGATCTCAGCTTCACCTGGATCGATCTCAGCTTCACCTGGATCGATCTCAGCTTCACCTGGATCGATCTCAGCTTCACCTGGATCGATCTCAGCTTCACCTGGATCGATCTCAGCTTCACCTGGATCGATCTCAGCTTCACCTGGATCGATCTCAGCTTCACCTGGATCGATCTCAGCTTCACCTGGATCGATCTCAGCTTCACCTGGATCGATCTCAGCTCACTCCTGCATCGATCCTAGATTAATCCCGCAGCACCTTTCTGGATCGATCTCAAGCAGCTTCTGGATTGATCCCATGCAGCTTCTGGATCGATCCCAACTGCAACATCTGGATCAATCCCAACTCACTTCTGGATTGATCCAGATTGATCTCAGCACAAGTCCGGATCGATCCTGCATCAACTTCTGGATCGATCCCAGCACTCAACATCAGATCGATCTCACTCAAGCCATGAACAAGCTGGATTGATCTCAAGCTTAATTTCTGGATCGATCTCATTCAATCATCCCCATCTCAGATCGATCACACACTTACCAACTTGAAGTCAAACACGCTCCAACCTGACCAACTCAATCCCGAAGTAGACATGACCCAAGATCCGAGCCAATCATTAGCTTTTGTCTTTAGTGCGATTTAGGCTTTTCTATGAAAACTATAAAAGCCTTAATTTGCCTCCTTTTGGACAAGTTTTTTTTTTCCTTTTTAGGTTTTGTCTTAGGTTTTCATTTTGCTTTTTTTGCTCTTCATGTTCTTGGTGTAAAAACAAGATTTCTTTTAAGTTTCAAGTTAATCTTCTATTTTTCCTTTACTTTCCTGCTTAGCTTTAGGTTGCTGTTAATCTGGTGCATATTGATTTACGTTTTAAGCTTTTAATCTTCTGTTTTAGTTTGTTCTTCATCTCTATTTTTATTTTTTCATTGTTGTTCTTAGTTTCTGGGTTTGAGTTCTTGCTGTTCTTACTGTTCTTCATATCTTCTTCTTAGATCTGCATGTTTAGCTTTGAAATTATGATTTCTGTTTTCTCTGTTTTTACTTCCATGAGTAGTGAGTAGTTCATGAGGATGGGGTAGACTAAGGTTGATGTCCTGATCTTACCTTAGCACTTAAGCTTGTTTGTTATAAATCTCCTCTGTTTCACCTGCATGTAATGCTGATTGTATTCTTCCTAACTCGTTGAAACCCGCCTTTAGGCTATTCAACACTTGACCGTGATTCATTGAAGATGTCCAGAACTAGGTGATTTCAGAGATTAGCTAATCCTTACCTGACGCTTAGATGCTTAGGATATTCATCTCAGCCTAAGAGGTTAGAGTCTTAGGAGGCTTTTTGGCTTTGGTAGGTTGATGCTTAATGCCTTCTAGGTAATGTACCGTTAACAGGATTTAGGTCTGGTGATTTCCTAGGATGATTCCATTTATCAAGGGATTGGACTTGGTTACTTGTGAACCTATCGTCTAGGGATTGCTTACTGATTGTTTGAGGTATGTTAGGTGTTTAGGTAGATTGGGACGAATGTCTGGTTGATTACCCTTAGTCCTTAGGAACTGCTTTGCATTTCTTTACATTCTTCACTCTCTCTACTTTTACTCTGTTTTTTCATCTTAGTCATTTATGCTTCTTTTTCTGTTAGTACACTTTACTTCCAGCATGTTCACTACACTTAGGACCTGTTAGTAAACCACCCTTTTTACTGTTTAGCTTGACTTTGAAGCATCCACTGCATCTTGATTGTTAGTGCACTCCCATTTGGATTGATAACCCATCTATACTACAATGATGGGAAATTGATACCTCAGGACCTAAAAAATCCTACTATCAGTTGGATCCTTCCCCAATTCGTCTTCAGCTGAGTCACTGCTTGAGCACCCATCCTCGTCATTGCTCTCATTACTCTCCTTGATTGAGAATAGCTGCCCTTGGATTGTAAGCTTCTTTGTCTTGCTCATGATGTTAAAAACCATCTTTGGACCATTTCCTACATTCAACCTGATGTTACCCTTCTTGACGTTGATCACAGCTCCAACTGTTGCTAAGAATGGTCTTCCAAAGATCAATGGGTCCTTTGGTTCTTCATCCATTTCCAATACTACAAAGTCGGCGGGTATTTCTACATCCTTAGTCTTGATGGGTAAGTTTTCCAGGATGCCAATAGGATACCTAATCGATCTATTTACCAACAACAAAGTTATGTTGGAAGCCTTGAATTCGTCGAATCCTAGCTTCTTGGCAGTGGATAAAGGCATTAGGTTGATAGACGCTCCTAAATCACAGAGGTATTCATTAATGGTCAGGGGTCATAGTGAACATGTCAAAGTGAATGAACCAGGATCCTCTTGCTTCTCTGTTATCAAAGCATTGCACTCGACAATTGGTTCCAACACTTCTTGAGAAATTTCTTCCTTCATAGGTTTCTCGAAGATGTTTGGATATTTCGCCATAATCTCTTTCTTGAAACGTGATGGGAATGGAAATCTTGGAACATAAGGTGGTGGAACGAAAGGTGTTGCATTCTCCCTTTAAGTAGATAACTTATTGCCAGGTACAATTTCTTTATAATCCATAGTTGCAGGTACGTTTAAACTCGAACCCCCCAACTTGTATCACACTATCCTCAGTGAAATGAGTAGTGCAGATGGGAGGAGGAAGGTCAGTGGTAGTCCCTAGATAGATGGCATTGACATGAGCATACTCCTTTGGGTTTTGCACTGACTTTTCTGGAAGTTGTTTGTTTGTAGAAGTAAAAGTGGATGCAGTTTTGCCTTCGAGAGTAGTAACCCTGGAGTTGAGAGTTCCAAGCTTCGCATAGATGGCGTTGAATGAAGAATCCATCTCGTGTTGAATTTCACCAAATTTTTTGATGTCTCCATTGCACTATTGGGTTGACCTTGAAGAAGTTGCTGTAACATAGCTTCGATGTTGGAAGGTTAAGCTTGAGGTTGGTTAGAGGTGAAACCATGAGGTGCACCAGCTAGTTGCTGTTGTGGTTGCTGAAAACTATTTTGCTGTTGTTGCTTTGAGAATAAACCACAATTCTGATTGTAGTTGATGAAGGGTTGAACGTTCTTCTGTGGTTGCGGTGGATACACTTGGTCCTAAAGGTTGGCTACGTTGTTGCTTCTATATGAGAGACCAGGGTTGTTGGAGTAGTTAATGAACCCTTTGTTATATCCACCTTGGTTCTGCACATAGCTTATCTCCTCTTGCTGGTTAACCTCTCCAGCTTGAATCTGAAGCTGCTCTTCATCAGTGATGAAGTGAACTTGGTGTTGCTGACCCAAGAGTATCCTGTCCAACTTCTCATTCAGAGCTTTGATTTCTTTCTTTGTGCTATCATCTGTAGCAGAGCCACCACGAGGTTTCTTCACTGTATATTCCATCAGATTGAGCCAAGTTTTCCACAAGCTCCCAACCTCATCAATACTCTTGTTGAGGAAGTTGGCGTTGCTTGCAGTGTCAAGAAACCTTCTTATCTTTGGTAGAGCACCGCGATAGAGTGTGCCGAGGAGTGATGCTTTGCTGAAACCGTGATGAGGACACTGCAAAGTGTAGTTCTTGAAGCGTTCCCATGCTTCAGAGAAAGTTTCAGCGTTTCGCTGTGCGAAACCAGAGATATCATTCCTCAGTCTTGTTGTACGAGATGTGGAGAAGAACTTGACAAGAAAAGCTTTATTGCAAGCATCCCAGGTGGTGATAGAGTTCCTAGGAAGAGACTTCTCCCATTGATTTGCTTTCTCTCCTAAAGAGAATGGGAAGAGATGCAACTTAAAAGCATCCTCACTCACACCGTTGATCTTGGTGAGGCTGCAGAAGCGATCAAACTCGTCTAGGTGGTCGAGTGGATCCTACATAGGCAAACCATGGAACTTGTTCCCCTGCACCATTACTATCAAGATGTGCTTGATGTCGAAGTTGTTGTTCTGTACATCAGGTGGGTTGATTCCATGACGCTGGGTGTGAGTGTTCGGGTTGTCACCAGCACCAATAGTTTTCTGGTTATCGCGTTCAACGCCGTCTTCCATTTGTAAGTCCAACCTTCTTAAGTGTTCTACACGTTCTTGTTCATGTCTCGCGCGAGAGTATTCTCGTTCAAGAGCTCGAATATCGTCAACGATGAGAATTAAGTCTGTTGGTCCTCTGCTTCTCAGTTTCATACACATCTATGCAAGTATCTAAAAAGAAAGGAAACAAAGTCAAACAAGGTGAGTATGGTAGCAGAAAAGAAACTTGATCTCAAGAGATCTAAAATCCAGAATGTAGCAAACAAACACACAATTGGCAACGGCGCCAAATTGATAACATATGTTTTAGGTATCAATCCCCATTATACGTTATCATGTCATTGTTGTATAGATGGGTTATCAATCCAGTCAGGTGCGATGCTAACAATCAAGATGCAATGGTTCTCTTAAGTCAAGCCAAGTAATAAAGAGGGGTTTACTAACAGATCCTAAGCAAGCAAAACATGCAGAAAACTAAAACAAAAGCAAAAGGGAAGCATGCATTAGTAAAAGGTAAATGGCAAATGAAACAAAACAGAGCAATTAAAAGAGTAAATGATGCAATCAAAGAAAGGATCCCTAAGGATTGGGTAATTGGGTAGAATTCCTCCTTAAACTCCCTAAGTGTCTAAAATACCTCAAACAAGAGATATCCATAGACAATATATTCATAAGCAATCAAATTCAATTTCTTGGTAGATTAAATCAAACTAGGTGGTATCCAGACCTAAATTCTATTAGCGGAAGTATACCTAATACGCATTATGAACCAATCTACCTAAGCCAATAAGCACCCTAAACATCTAATTCCTTAGGCTAGGATACATATCCTAAACATCTAATTCCTTAGGCTAGGATGTGCAAATCTCTAAAATCACCATGCTCAGGCACTTTATTGAACACTTTTTGGGCGCTAAAATGCCTAAGTTCGAATCTCAACGGGTCAGGTCAAAATGAGCATTAAGCACAATGAAACAGAAGGGACCTATTAAACCATAAAGCTTAGACACCTAGGAGAAACAAGGAAAAAACACTACCCTATCCCATCCTCAAGGAACCTAAGTCACTAATCACAAAGCATATAAGATGCAGAATCAGAGAAACATGAAGACATAGCTACTAAGGAAAACATTTAGATCTAAGGTCAAACAACAAGGAACATACTTTATAAAACCTTAAAACCAGCGAAAAAGACAAAAACAGACAGAGATGCCGAAGATGAAGATCTAAAGCGTCAAGAACACCAAACATGAAAATATGAACATCAATGGAACAATAATGAAAAACCGAGGAAATGATCAAACTAAAAACAAGATTAAAAGCTTCAAAACTTAAATCAACATGTACCAGATAGTTCACAGCCTTAATATATACAGGAAAATAAAGAAAACATAAGATTAACATAAACTTAGAAGAAATCTGGGTTTTAAAATGAAGAACACCAAGAAGAAAAGAGAGAAAATGTAAACCTAAGAAAAAACCTAAAAATGGCAAAAGAAAAGACGGTTTTCAAAATGGATGCGTTTAGGGCTTTATATAGTGTTTAGGAAAAGCCCTAAAACGCATAAAAGACAAAAACTAGTCATTAAAACGGGTTTGGGTCAGGTCCATCCTGATTCGAGTTGGTCGGGTCGGAGCTGCTTGGGCTCGAGCTGAGGAACGCAAGTGATCGAGCTGGGCTCATGATGATGCCGAGAGTGATCGAGGTGGAAAAGATAGGTGGAGATCGAGGTGAGGAACTTGGCCGAGACGAGATGAAGTTTGGCTCGATCACCGGATCGAGCTGGAGTTGACCTGGCTCGATCATGGGATCGAGCCGGGCTCAAGTTGGAGATCGAGCCTGGTTTTGGATATCGAGCTAGAGGATGGGCTGGCTCAATGACTTTGCTCAATGGAGATCGAGTTGAAAGATGGACTGGCTCGATCACGGGATCGAGCCAGAGGCCGAGATGTGATCGATCTAACTTCGTCTTGGCTCGATGGCTTGGCTCAACGGTGATCGAGCAGAAGGATGGCCTAGCTCGATCTTGGGATCAAGCCAGAGGCCGAGATGTGATCAAGCCAGCTTCTTCTTGGCTCCATGGTCTGGTTGAGTCCTAACTCGATCTACGCTTGAGCTGGTTCCGTTCAACGCATTTTCTCATTACTTCTCCAAATTTGCAACAACATCCTGAAAGTCCTGAAAAATCTAAAAAATGCGTATATATGCAAATGCTAATGCGAAAATTCCTAAAAATTGTAAACTTGCTAATAACATCTATAGATGCAGCATATGAACAACTAAAAGATCCTAAAATGATGCTAAATGACTTCTAAAAATCATAAAAATATAGAGACATCAATGCTAAATCATCTCTTGGGCTTGAAATGCTGTCTTTTGAAACCTTATATGCCTTAGATAAACTCATTTGCACCTGCATAAATTTTATAGATTGAAAATACTTGATTTTGGTTCGGTTTGTGTGGTTTAGGAGCTAAAATGAGTTATGCTTGTTCTGGTCCATCCAGCTTGAATCCTTTGGTGATTTCTTCTTCTTCTAGTCCCTTGAGGTTTGTATGAGAGTTATATTCAAGCATTTCCACGTGGTTTGCTTCATAATCCTCTTCTGGCCTTGTTTTCTCTCTAATGGCCACCTGACTTGTATTGAGTGTATCTTCCAGCTCATCAATGTTCTTGGAGTGATTCTTGTTGGGTTGAGATCGTTTTACTACCAAGAAAATAGACTTACAATTTTTTAGTTGAGGCTGGATCTCCTTGATACTCAAATGGACGAAATTATACAATAGCTCTTCATTAAAGCCATTCGAGCTTAAGTTCACTTCTGAACTATTTTTGGTGAAGCGTCCAAGTTCCATAGTGATTATTAAAGTCTAGACCACGTCATTGAACCCTTATCTAAGCCTCTTAGCCTTAAAACGTGTCATTGGAGCTTCATTGACTTGTGGTACATGTGTTGGTTCATTATTTGGTTCGATGTCCTCATCATTCCCACCCTCTTCAGAAGGTTTTGACCTCAAAACTCGATCATATGCATCATATGGAGAAATAATAGCAACATTAAAGCTATGTGAGATATTAAACTCACTTGGAAGCTCCAATTGATATGCATTGTCATTGATCTTCTTTAGAATTTTGAATGGAGCATCTCCTCTAGGTGCTAGCTTTGAACTCCTTTTTTGTGGGAATCTTTCTGGTCACATATGCAATCAAACCCAATTTCCTGGTTTAAACACCATATTCTTGCGTCTTTTATCAGCCTGCTTCTTGTATTCTTCAGTTTTCTTCTCAAGATCGTCTTTAACCTTTTGGTGAAGCTTCTTCACAAATTCTTCCTTCTTAAGACCATCTAAATTAACTTGCTTAACTTGTGGAATTGGTGAAAGATCCAGCGGGGTTAGTGGATTAAATCCATACATAACTTCAAAAGGAGACATCTTAGTAGCAGAGTGAATAGCATGATTATAAGAAAATTCAATAAAAGACAAACAATCTAACCATGTTTTCAGATTTCTACCAAGAGTAACTCTAAGTAAAGTAGATAAGGTACAATTTATCACTTCTATTTGTCCATCCGTTTGAGGATGATAATTTGTAGAAAATACCAGCTTTGTTCCAAGCCTTTTCCATAAGGTTCTTTAGAAATGACTTAGGAATTTTACATCCCGATCAGATACAATTGTCCTAGGTAATCCATGTAAGCGCACAACTTCTTTGAAGAATAGATCATCTGTTTTAGTGGCATCATTAGTCTTGTCACATGGTATAAAGTGTGCCATCTTTGAAAATCGATCAACAACAACAAAGACATAAACTTTGTGTCTAATATTTGGTAAACCTAACACAATGTCCATAGAAATATCCACCCAAGGTGCATTAGGAATAGGTAAAGGTAAATAAATACCATGAGGGTGTGACCTGGATTTAGCTTTATGACAAGCTACACAATGAGAACAATGTTTCTCCACATCTTTCATGAGGTGAGGTCAAAAGAAATGATCAACCACTACTGCCAATATCTTTTCCACACCAAAGTGATCCATAAGACACCCACCATGTGCCTCTTTGATCAGAAACTCTCTTAAAGATCCTTGTGGAATGCATAGCCTCTTATCTCGGAATAAAAATCCATCATGTAGGTAATATGCTCCAAATGCTCCTTTTTCACTTTGTTCATAGGCATCTCCAAAATCTGGATCATCTTTGTACAACTCTTTGATTTGCTCAAATCCTAAAACCTTTTCTTCCATTGTAGAAATCAGCGCATGTCTTCTTGATAATGCATCTGCCACCACATTTTAATTTCCCTTTTTGTACTTTATAACATATGAAAACGTCTCTATAAATTCCAGCCACTTAGCATGCCTTCTCTTGAGTGAAGTTAGACCTCTTAGATGCTTAAGAGTCTCATGATCTGTATGTATGATGAACTCCTTATATAAAAGATAATGCTGTGATGTTTCAAGTGCTCTAACCAATGCATATAGTTCTTTTTCATATGTTGGATAATTGAGCGTGGATCCACTTAATTTCTCACTAAAGAATTCTATTGGCCTCTTCCTTTGATGTAGTACAACCTCTATTCCCAGCCCGGATGCATCACACTCTTCTTCAAACATTTCTTCAAAATTTGGCAGAGCTAAAACATGTGCTTTAATAAGGCATTCTTTGAAAGTGTTAAAGGTTGTCTCTTGAGATTTTCCCCATGAAAATGGTGTATTATTCTTGATCACAGCAGTTAGGGGTGCTGCTATAGTGCTAAAGTCCTTCACAAAACGCCTATAGAAGCTTGCAAGACCATGGAAGCTTCTAACATGCCCAATTGTAGTTGGGGTAGGCCATTCTTGAATTGCTTTGATTTTCTCTTCATCAATGTAATTCCTGTATACTCACAAAAAAACCTAAGAAAACAAGCTGATCAGTACAAAATGTGCACTTCTTGAGGTTAACATAGAGGCCTTTCTTTCGAAGTGTTTGCAAAACAAGTTCCACATGTTTAATATGATCAATAAGCATTTGCTGTAAATGAGAATGTCATCAAAGTAAACAACAAAAAATTTACATATAAAAGACCTTAGAACCTGGTTCATGAGATGCATGAAGGTGCTTGGTGCATTTGTCAAACCAAAAGGCAGGACCAGCCTCTCATACAAATCTTGTTTTGTCTTGAAGGAAGTTTTCCACTGATCTCCTTCACGCATTCTCACTTGGTGATAACCACTTATGAGATCTATCTTTGAGAAGATGGTTGCTCCATTCAACTCATCTAACATGTCATCTAGACGCGGAATCGGATGCCTATACTTGATGGTAATGTTATTTATTGCTCGGCAATCCACACACATCCTCCATATGCCATCTTTCTTGGGTACTAAAATTACTGGTACAACAAAAGGACTAAGGCTTTCCCGGATGTATCCCTTGTCCAACAAGTCACGAACTTGCTTCTCAAGTTCTTTAGTCTCTTCCGGATTCATTCGATATGCTGGTTTGTTGGGAAATGCTGAACCTAGAACAAGATCAATTTGATGTTCTATACCTCGAATTGGAGGTAAACCAGGTGGTATCTCTTCTGGAAAAACATCCTTAAATTTATCTAAGAGAGCCTTAATTTTTGCTGGAAATTCTAACTCATCTAAGTCTGCACTTAGACATTCTTTAAACAACATTAGTAGCATGGTGCCCTTGGCACTCATGGCTTTAAAAACAGCACTAGGATATAAATAAAGAATATATTTAATTACTTCAATTTCTTTGCTCATATGCACTTGTAATTCATGTACTTCATATGGTGCAAGAGTGAACTTACGGTCTTTGTGCATAAATCTGTACTGGTTGGTGCGACCATCATGTTTAGTATCTCGATCAAATTTACATGGTCTACCAAGTAAAAGATGTCCAGCTTGCATAGGAACCACGTCATAAACAACTTCATCTTGATAATTTACAACACTAAATGGAACAACAACTTGTTCGGTGATTTTCAGCTCGGTTTGATCATTGAGCCATCTCAACTTATATGGGTATAATGCTTAGTCTTCTCAAGTCATAATCTGTCCACCACATACTTGCTAGCCACATTAGTACAAGAATCACCATCTATGATACATACCTTGCTCTTAATTGTGCATATAGTGTGGAAGATGTTCTCTCTTTGCATTTAATCTTAAGGTTGCACAAGAACACTCAACATTCTTCTGGTCACAAGTAATTCTCCAACATCAGGATACTCAACTTCATTCTCTTGATCATTAGGATCATCATCTTGGGGCTCATAATCTCCATTGTTAGTCAGAATCATTACCCTTTGATTTAGGCAGTCCCTAGCGATCTGTCCTCTTCCCTGACACTTAAAACAAGTTATATCATGAGTTCTTTGAGTATCATTAGAGCTCTTACCTTTTTCTGGTCGGTTGAACTTAGGAGCCTCAAAATTCTTTCCCTTGAAGTGAAAATTTATCTCAATGGATTTTCCTTTGTCAACATGTTTAGGATTACTTGATGCTCACGTTTGAGATGTTTTACCATGGTTTGACAAGGCTGATTTTCTTTTAATTTGCTGCTCAACTTGGACAGTTAGGTACATCAACTCATGTAGGCTATTATATTGAGCTCTTTCCACCTTTCTATAAATACGCTCTTGTAATCCATAAATGAATTGAGCCATCAATGCTTCCTCTGATTCTTCTAACTCCAACAAGTTCATAAGCTTTTCAAACTCCTCAAAATACTCATCTACACTTCTGGTTCCCTGCGATAACTTAGAAAAATGTTTTTGTAAGTCTCTATGATAATGTTCAGGGACATACCTAAGTCTTAGAAAGTATTCCATGTCAGTCCATGTTGCTACAAGTGCAAAACATTGCCTACTTCTCTCAGCTACATTTCTGTCCCACCATGCAAGTGCATTATCTGTGAGTTGTGCTGCACCAACATCAACTTTCTTGCGTTCACTATACCCATAACATTCAAAGATATGCTCAAGTCTCCTCTCCCAATCCATATAAACTTATGGATTTGATTTTCCTATTAAAGTAGGAGAGGTTAGTTTGATATCATAATTTTGTCCACGTACTTCTCCTTTTCGGAATGAGTTTCTCCTTAGAAGATCTTGTCTCCTATGATGTTGATTCTGAAAATGATCAGGTGGATCATCCTCTATTTTAGGAATGTCATCTTCTTATTGATTAGTATGGTTGATTGGAGCTCCTCTTATAGGTTGACGTCTAGGCTGCTCTAAACACCCTATTCGTTCTCCAAACTCCTATCCCATTGTCCCAAAAACTAGAGTAACATTCCTCATCTCTTCTCTCATGGCATTTAACATAGGTAGGAGTCCATCTTGTTGATTTCCATCACCATTAGCCATTTTCGTCACTTCTTATGCTTTCACAACAGCAAACAGATAAATACCAAAAACAGAAGCTGAATAGTCACAGAACTCAAAACAGATCAGATTGCTCTAAAATGATTCAAACAGCAACTATGATGAAAAATACTTAAACAAGCACTAAACACAACCTAAAACAAGATTCTAGACACTTTTTATTTTGATTTTTGTTTTAGGGACTCAAACAGAACAGAAACAAACCAGAAAACACAAACAGAAGATGAACATACAAATTGTGACAATTGAAAAGTTAGAGCTTAGAACCGAAGGTAGGAACCTTTGGCTCTGATACCAAATGATATAAGACTCCAGGGAGAGTCTTTGGCTGCGGAAGATGGGAACAAACACGCTGACTTTCACGCTCTTTCGTGCTGGATTAGTGGGTGAAGGTGAATCGATATGGGATCAAACAAGCTGGCTATAACACTCTCTCTTTTAGGATCAAAATATGGAAGTGAGGATGGATCGAACGTACCACAGAGACTATGGAACATTCTCTGATACATCAAGCAAGCTCTTCTAATGGTGAATCCACACACAAAGGAGAGAAGCTTAAATCTCTACAAGTACCACTTGAAAGAGAGGAAAATGCAAATTTATTAATCAACAAAAAGGTCTGAGGTTTATAAGGCTGCAAGGGAACCTTATATACTGGTTTTTCATCTTAAGACCTAATTAGGTCGACACAAATAGAAAACAAAGATTCAAAACAACAAGACTTGCAAAATAAAACAACAAAGCGTATAAACACACAAGACAGAAATGTTTGCAAACTTAAAATAAAATAAACCAAAGTGCTAAGTCACGTATTGGAATTGAAATGATGTATTTTGAAGCCTTATATGCCTTAGATAAACTCAGTTTCACCTGCATACATTTTATAGATTGAAAACACATGATTTTGGCTCGGTTTGTGCGGTTTAGGAGCTGAAATGAATTATGCTTGTTCTTGTCCATCCAACTTGAATCCTTTGATGATTTCTTCTTCTTTTAGTCCCTTGAGGTTTATATGAGAATTATCTTCCATCATTTCCACGTGGTTTGCTTCATAATCCTCTTCTGACCTTGTTTGCTCTCTAATGGCCAATGTATCTTCCAGCTCATGAATGGTCTTGGAGTGATTCTTGTTGGGTTGAGATCATTTTCATGTCAAGAAAATAAAATTACAATTGTTTGGTTGAGGCTGGATCTCCTTGATGCTCAAATGGACAAAATTCTCCAGTAGCTCTTTATTGAAGCCATCCGAGCTAAAGTTCACTTCTTGACTCTTTTTGGTGAAGCCTCGAAGTTCCATAGTGCTTATTAAAGTTTGGACCACGTCACTGAACCCTTATCTAAGCCTCCTAGCCTTAGAACGTGTCATTGGAGCTTCATTGACTTGTGGTATAAGTGTTGGTTCATTATTTAGTTCGATGTCCTCATTATAACCCTAAAATCTCGTCTCTTCATCCTCATTTCAGTTTTCGGCGAGAAATCTAGAGAAAAATCCTTTTTTCATGTCAAAATCTTGATTATTCATTTCGATTAATCTAATTATTAGTCATCTGATAATTATAAATATGTGTTGATTTATAATCCCTTTCATTTTTTTACGGAAAATTACTTTATTGATAATATCATAGCAAATTTTCATGATAAACAGGGTACAAAAAGTTTGGACATTCAGAGTAAATCTGAGAGTCAATAGCTAATGTTAAAACTATCTCTGCTAAAGTGTCATCACATTTATTAATAGCTCTAGGAACATAAAGTAAATCTAAACATTGGAAGTTCTGTCGCCAGTTGAAACTTGATATTAGGAGAACCAGTCAACAAACATTCAACAGCCATCTGGTTGTCACACTCAAGTATTAGGAGCCGATAACCCAAACTCCACACTATTTGTATAGCAAGCAGAATGCCATAGCATTCACATTCCGTTATCGATGGCATTTTAAAGGATTTAAGCATTCCACAATGAAGAAGCATGCCATTAGAATCACAACAATCCACCCACAACCCATCATGTTAGACTCCGGACGAGTTGAGATGTCAACGTTGCATTTAACCAATAGTGCTGGAGGTCGAGACCATGAGATTTGAACCGTGTGTAAGGGCGGATCCATATGTGAAGCAGGCCTATGCAAATCATCACATACGTGAGACCATTCCACTGTGTCATGATAAGTTAAGTCATGAAGTGTGCATTAAGGTTGAGATATATGTTGAAAGACCAACTTATTTTGAGCTTTCCAGAGACGCCATAGGAGGAATAAATAATAGAATATGGATCTGTTATAGACGTGACAAATGAGTTCAACAACCACGATAGTAACCCATAGGTGCTCAAGATTACCGGAGGTTCGTGTAAACCCAACAGCCCCATACGCCAAGCAGAACATGCATAAGGACAAGAATACATGATATGTACCGTTGAATCCATAAACTGGCAGCAACGCAGACACTAATGGTCAACATTCATACCTCGCAGGGTAACATTTGCCCGACTAGCTATGGATCCTGATATAATATACCAAAGGAAATGTCAATGTTTGGATGGAATCTCCAATTCCCAGATTTGTCGAGTCAGAGAATGGTAATGAGCCAGCGGTGGTTTTTTAAACCGAACATCATTTTGAACAGCAATGTGATAGCCACTTTTTACAGTATAAATACCCGAAGGTGTGGGATCCCAGATGAGGGAATCCACAGAAGCGTGAGATGGGATATGCAATTGCATAATCAAGGGGACATCATCACGATGACTAACAAAGTAAAGTTTTGAAATATTCCAGCTTCTAGAACCAGAATTGAACAACATTGAAACACGAAAATGAGATTGTTCATTGCAAAGAACTCGGGCTGGTCGTGGAGGAGAACCATGGAGCCATGGATCAACCCCAATTCGGATTGAGTTTCATCGCCAATGCTGTGACGAACTCCGTTTGAAAGGAAATCACGTCCATGAAGTAATGAGGTCCATAAATAAGAAGATGCCGGTTTATAAACAACATGAAGCATATCTTTGTAAGGACAATACTTCCCTTTATGGACTCTATGAATGAGACTAGAAGGCCGATGATAGATTTTCTAATAGTGATTGGCTAACAAAGAGAAATTAAACAGATGTGTATCCCGAAAACCGTGACCACCCTTTGACTTAGGTTGAACTAATTTATTCCAAGACACCCAACTCACTTTCCTATTTGATTGAGTACCTCCCCACCAATACCGAGCAAGAATAGTATCGATCTCTTTACATAGACTCAAAGGAAGAAGGAAACAATTCATATGGTAAACAGGGAGAGCGATGGAAACAACTTTGATCACAATCTCCCGTCTAGCAGTACATAAGAAATTATTTCCCAGCCATGAATACGGAACTGCAAGCATTGAATGACGAGATGAAGAGATTTTGTTTTACCTCGACTGATCCTTTCAGGCAACCCAAGGTATTTGTCAAGCCCCTCAATCTGATTAATACCCAGAGTAGTGCGGACTGCCTGGCGTTGGTGTTCGTATACATGAAAACCAAACATGATACTGGACTTCAAATAATTAATCTTATGGCCAGAGACCTGTTCATAGGCATTAAAAATCTTCTTTAATTGGATAGCGTTTGACTGATTAGCACGACAAAAAATAGAGAATCATCCGGGAATAAAAGATGCGTTAAGCTAGGTCCCTAAAGTTCCAGCTTAATGCCTTGCAAGAGTCCGTCAGTAGAAGAGCGATGAAGCATGAAGTATAATATGACCATATGGATAACTGTAACACCCCGTTTCCAGTCAACCCCCTTTGACCAAAACCGAGGTTATTACGCCTATCTCGAAATTTAACTCTGTCGAACCACGGAAATATATTCCGGTCCATTGGAATATAANGGAAAGAGTTAGGATCGTTGTATAGTTGGTTAATTATACAAACGTAATCGAAAATAATAAACGTAGAAATACCGACATAAAAGAATATTACAAAACGATTAACACGAACCGCAAATATAAATTCCCTCGCATCTCTCATAAACAAATACATAAAAAAATACGT
>OVBE01006703.1:0-19465 GCA_900406425.1 Iberis pinnata | reverse complement strand
TGGGCTTCTTGCCCTGATTCCAGACGTTCAATAACAGGCTATTGTATCTTCCTTGGTAACTCACTTGTTTCTTGGAGAGCAAAGAAACAACACACCATCTCAAGAAGCAGCTCTAAATCAGAGTATAGGGCCATGGCTGATACTACGTGTGAGTTGATTTGGTTAACTTCTTTGCTTACGGATTTACATAGCAAGCCACAAGAACCTGCAAACTTATATTGTGACAATCAATCGGCTCTTTATATTGCTTCTAATCCAGTCTTCCATGAGAGGACAAAGCATATAGAGATTGATTGTCACCTTGTGAGAGATAAGATCCAACATTTTCATGAAGATATTGCATATAAGGTCTGAAAATCAGCTTGCTGATTTGTTCACCAAACTAGTCCAACCAGGCTTGTTTAGACATCTATTATCCAAGATTGGAACTCATAATCTCTTCCTTCCATCTTGAGGGGAGAGTATTGGATTTAATATATTGGTTTAATGTTGGTTTAGATATGGTTTAGTGTTAGTTACAATTGAACCATATTACTCATTTGTATATATACATTTTTGTATACCTTTCTTGAATAAGATTTTGAGTTCTCTTTTCCAATATGAACCACCAGCTTTCTCAAAAGTAAACACTCAGATACATTAGTTAGATGCTAGAACCAACACTCCGACTCAAATGATTCCAAAGTTGTTGCATGTCTTTACGATGTGGAGGTCCATAAATATATATCAGCTTGTAGACGAAGCTTTTATCTATGATGAAAAATTCATTATGAAAAGTTGAAGAAAGAAAAGGAGGCTGGAGATTAACATATTGGTTCTAAGAAATTGCAATTCCCCCTTGCTTACCTAGAGGAGAATGAACAATACATGTAGTATAACCCAACTTGCTACCAAAAAATTGGACAAAATCATCTCCATTCATTGTCTCCATAAGAAACATTATGTCATGCTTGTATATACTCCTGATATAAAAAAGATGACGAATTGTCATGGGGTTCCTTAAACCCTATAACTTCTAGTGGATGATCTTTATTAATTTGGGGGTGTTTTCGGAGTATTCACCCTCCTCTTAACAGTCAATGGTTTTTCTACCCTTGGTCAGCTTGAAGATCCTTCATCCTCAATAAGGGCCTAGTCAACTTTGCGTTTTAATCCAATTTTAGTGTAGTTCCACTGACGTCGAGTTTAAGTCTCATGTGTTATGTTAGGCAGTGGTTGAGGAACACCATCCTAGAGAACTCGATGGGGCTGAAAAAGAGGATCAAAGTCAAGTGCAGAATCCAAAGGAATATATTACAAAGTATGATATTTTGGTTGAAAAGTACACTCACTCTCTTCACGGGCTAGATCACCACATTTGAAACAAAATTTGCGTAGCCTTTTCATACTAGAATGGGATCAAAGTGGGTGTCTTAAGAATTCAAACTGAACATAGCGAATGAAGATTAGCTTCGTAAATATATTAATCTTTATACGAGCCCATGCTTCAGCTGCTTTACCACTTCACGGCTCCTAGATTCTACTTTCTTCTACGGTGCCCAGAATCTGCCTAAGTTCTCTCAACTTAGCATCATTTATGTCGCCATCCAAGATGTGAAGAAACTGAGCCCAGAAAGTTATGTGTTGAAGGTAATCGGGAAATTTACATTGAGCCCAGCGATCTATTGCCAACACTAGTCTTTGAAGCTCCAAGGTCCCGAATCAAGAACTCGTAACAGAATGTTCCTACTTGAAGTAGAATTGCACTGTATAATCTTCCAAGACCTTGTAGTGAAAACGTCCTTAAAGTTCTAAACTTTTGGAAGAGTGAGCTTCAATGCATGTACTTTCTGGTGGGTTTGATGAAGACATTGAACCACAAGGCTAAGTTTGTTATCTTCTTCACGGTGTTTTTGTCCATCCCTAGTAGGGTGAAAAGGAATCTGATCATAATGCAAGATTAGGTTTTGCATATTCTTCCACAACTCATAAGTCATTGTGAAGCTGCAAATGAAACAGAGTGAAGATCGCATGCAAACGAAAAAAGATCCTAAACGAAGGGAATAGAAATTCATCTATTTATTTATTGTATTTTTTTGCATGTGATATGATATGCAATAACAACCTAATAATAACTAAATTAAGAGAATAAATCGTCTAAAATAATCAAAATATTTAATTTTACCAAATAATAAAATATCATCATCTACAGAAAATATTATCTGCTTCTTTAGCTTCCCAAACTATAATTCCAGTCTCCAACAAGTAAACGTATGGTGGGCTACAAGCCACTGACGTCAAAATGTATGACTTTTTGGAACTTCCAGAGTTTGAAAGAATCTTCGTAGTCGTAGTTTGACGTCTAAAAAATTTTAAAAGTATTTTACTTTTCGAACTTACTTTGTCTAGTAGAGACAAACAATGTTGGTGATGTAGTACGAAATATGGTGGCTCAAGTGGACTATGAATTTGTAAAATGTGTCTTGCCAATGCCCAAAGGAGGTGGGCTCATCTTATTGTGAAATTAGTTTGTGTCAGTATTGTTTAATTATGTAAAAATATATATGATTGATTTTCCTATTAATAAGATGAAGCTTCATTTTATTTATCTTTTATTTATGGTCATCCAAATCGATCCTTACGCCACATATTATGGGAAAGTTACAACGTCTTGGTACAAAAAGATTGGATCATTAGCTTATGTGTGGAGATTTTAATGAATCCCTTTGCGCAAACGAAAAGTGTGGTGGTCGGGTACGTTAACTGCATTCTCTAGTAGATTTTCAAAAATGGTTATTATGTGTGGGGTCTTGAAATAATATGACATGAGTGGGTAATATATGAGATTAAACCGTTGACCATGGTTAGATCGGGTCATGGCCAATGATAATGGAAACAAAAATCCCTTGATTTGGAAACAAAGTTCATTGATCTCATTAAATCAGATTTGTACATTTTTTTTTTTTTGATAATATGTAAATTTTATATCAAATGAACATTTGGGGATACAACACCGATAGAGAGCTAATTAAGAGGGGAAAAAAAATAAACTCCTAATAAACTAATAAGCGGGATGGCAGGATGAAGCTAAGAGTATTGAAACCAAAGAGATAAAAGGTTTTTGAATTTCCTTCTATATCCATACGCAAGTAGTGAGTCTTTGACATTTCTATCAATTTGCTTGAATGTTAACTCTGTTGATGAAGAGATCTACTTGTGCATTCGTGAGTTACGTTCTCGCCAAAGGTAATACAAGATGGACTGAGAAGATAGCTTCTTGAGGGTAAATGAAATCCCTGAAGATCTTCCTTGTACCCACGATATGAAAGAGGACCAATTTTGAAATAAGAAATTGGAGGTGCCTAGCTTGGTTAGGAGATGCTTCCATACTGCTCTCGAGAAGGGACAGTGTAGAAATAGATGGTCACGGGTCTCTGTACCGGAACTACAAAGAAGGCAGGTGAAAGATTCCGAGACTCCCCAATCATAAAGCTTAGAAAGGAGAGGTAACATGTCATAGTTTAGTGTCCATAGATGGAAAGCGTGTCGCGGGATTGAGTATTTAAACCATACAGCCCCAAACCATTGTACTAGCGTTGAAGAAGGCCTCAATAGATCCCAAGTCTTCTTAGAGGATAAATAAGTGTGCCTAGTACCTGCTTTTCCCCACTCGAAAATATCCTCACCATGAGAGGCTGATGGCCGGTTAATGGAGGCTAAAGTTGAGTGAATACTAGCTACGAAATCTGTTTTGGCCTGTCTATGAAGACGTTCCCAAATACCAAAACCAGCAGCTTGAGAAACTATTGCCGACAGAGTAACTCCAAGTCTGCGAGGTCTCGAGGGACCAGAGACTGCCAGGAGAGAGTCCAACGAGGTCCAATCTTCGTGCCAAAAGGAGATTGATTTCCCATTACCAAGCTTAGCTCCCATGAGTGGCCGAGCTAAATCTCTAATACGGAGCAGTGCCTTAACAATCCAAGAGAGTGCTGATGAATCCTCTAAATCCCAGAAATGCCTTTGTTTGATGTAATGATTCTTTATCCAGGCCACCCATAAGAATCTGGATGAGGTAAAAATGATCCAAATCAGTTTTAAAAGGAGTACCTTGTTCCATGTGATTAGGCTTCTAAAACCTAGCCCACCCTCTCGTTTAGGCAAGCATACGGTAGCCCAGGCCACCCTATCTCGCTTACCATTACCCAAAGTCCCCATCCAAAGAAAGCTATTGCACATAGACTCAATAGTTTTTAGACAGCATTTGGGCAGGGAGAACGCTACAAATCATAAATTTAGAAGACTGTAGATCACTGATTTTATAAGCTAGGCTCTACCCGAGAAGGAGAGAATCTTTGAGGCCCACATATTGAATCGAGCCGCAATTTTATCAATTAGAGGAGAGTAATCTTTGGCCAACAATTTCCTATGAAGGAGAAGAAGACCAAGATAACGGATTGGCATTGAACCAACTGAGATCCAAAACTCCTCAAGGAAGGTTCCTTAGAAACCCGCGATCCTGACAAGAAAATTTTCAGATTTATCGGGATTCATAGAGAGACTTGAGAGATTGCGAAAGCAATCCAAGCAAGAAACTACATTCGTCAGTGACATAGCCCTCCCATCAAAAATATCATTAAATCATCTGCGAAAGCGAGATGCGTAATGATCGGGTTTCTTACAAGAGGGTGATAACCAATATTACCAAGGTTGTACTCTCTTGAGAGGAATATGGATAAAAATTCCATAGACATTACAAAAAGGAGGGGAGACAATGTATCACCTTGCCGCAATCCTTTTTTCCCCTTGAAATGACCTCTTACTTCCCCATTTATATTAATAGAGTAAGAGGTAGTCGTAATGCATTGACTTACCCGGTTAATGAATCTGATTGGGAAGTTTGAAGCATGGAGAATCCAAAGAATAAATCCTCAATTGATAGAATCAAAAGCCTTGGAGATATCAACTTTAAGAACTCCTCTGCAACTTATGTTTTTTCTGTTGGAACCTTGAACCATTTCCGTGGCTAAGAGAACGTTTTCTACCAATAGTCTTCCTTTAACAAAAGCATATTGATTAGGTGAAATCATTCGTGGTAAGATCCTTTCTAAGCGTTTGGTGATGACCTTGGAGATAATTTTATATATCATGTTGCAACACGATATAGGCATGAAGTCTTTGAGTTTGTCTGCACCCATTTTCTTAGGGTTAATGAGATAACTGTTGCATTCAAATGCTTAAGTAAGAGGCCATATGAGAAGAATTCTGAGACAGCCGCTATTAAGTCTGACCTGGTAATATCAGAGGTTAACCTAAAGAATTCACCAGTGTATCCGTCGGGACCTAGACTCTTATTGGTTGGCAACTCCTTTATGACAGCCTTAATTTCTTCTATGGAAACATCGGCACTAAGTGATGTTCTTGTGTCTTCGTTACATTTAAAAGAGGCAAAGCTATCAATGAAGCTGGAGTCTGCATGAGATAAAGGAAGAGGAGCTGTACCAAGAATTTGACTGAAATAGTCAATGCAATGGCTTGCAAGATCCTCCTGCGAGGATAATTTTCTATCAGCTTCTAGGGTGAGGAAGTGGATTGTGTTTAATGATCTTCTAGATGCCACCACTTTATGGGAAAATGATAGAATCACCTAAAGCAAGCCAACGTATCCTTGATTTCTGCATAATAAAATTTTCTTCTGCTTGTGCTAGAATCCACCACCTTTTAGAGGCTGTTTTTTCTTCAACTGCAGTCTCGGGTGATCAATTTGCCAAAAAAGCCTCTTGTCTCAAAAGTAGAATATCATGAGCTTCTTGTGTTCTAGCTTCAATGTCAGAAAAGAACACTATGTTGATGTCTTTAATAATCTGTTTAAGAAGTTTTAGCTTCTTACATAGACGATATTGCGCATTGTCGGAGATAATGGTATGATCCCAATGACATTTAACCTTCGGTAAAAAGATAGGGTGATCCATGATGAAATGGGAGATCTTGAAAGGTTTTTTAGACCTTAGTTGAGAGGACAAAACCAGGCCCTAAGAAGCATGATCCGAAAAGTTTGGAGCTACAAATATAGCATAGCATGTTGGATATTGAGAAACCCATAACTCATTTGTAAGAACTCTATCCAACTTCTTAGTCATGGGATTATCTTCTTGCTTGTTCCACCAAGTGTGTGACAGCCCTTGGAAAGGTAAATCTTTGAGTTCGAAATGAGACAAACATAATCTTAAGTCCTCCATACCTCTATAAATCCGAGAGGAACCAGCGGAGTGATCAACCGGATTTAACGTCTGGTTGAAGTCACCAAGGAGAGCCCAAGGAGTTGTGGAGAAGATAGAGAGTGAGGATAACAGCTTAATCTCATTCCACAATGCCTGACGAGATTCTTTAGTGTTGAAACCATAGATGAAAGATATAAAAGCTTTGAATTTTATACCCTCCAAAGATACTAAACATGAGATCATTTGAGGAGATTTAGATAAGATAGATAAGGAGACCGAGGAGTTCCAAAGAACCCAAATCCTGCCAAGGTTTGAGTACTCGTAATTAGCTTCAAAATTCCAACCCGCAAAAGTTTTATTTACAATCCGAGAAACCTTGTGAGGCCTAACCCTTGTTTCCAAAATACTACCAAAAAGAGGCTTATTGTGCCTTAACCAATTCCTCAGGCCTTTGTGCTTGACACTATTATTGAATCCCCGAGTGTTCCAACAAAATGTAAGGTACTCAATCATTAATTGATTTTGAGAGGACCTTGCCTTCTACTTAAGGCTACTTTTTCAAGTTTTCTCTGTTTTTTGGATATCACCTTCATAAACTGAAGATCAGGCTCGGCATTATCATCTTGCTCAGAGGCACCATCTGATGAGACAATTTCTTTATCAGACCCTGAATCTGAGGCCGAGGACTCCGATGGATCAGTTGAAGAATCTGATTCTGCCGACGAAATTTTCGGTTTGGTCCGCTTTTTCCTGACCTCTTTAGATAGAACAGATGAACCAAGGTCAACTGTAAAGGTTCCCTCCGAAGCAGCAGAGACCTTAGTGGCCGGAGCAGAGGAGGTAGGGTCCGAGACTTGATTCTCAGTAAAAGAAACAGATTTTGTTTTTTTGTTTTTGCCGGCGAGGCATCCGATGCTGGTGAATGGAAGACGAGGGAGGCGCTTCATAGCGTGGGTGTTTCTTCCTTCTCGGACAGGTTTCCAGAGGATGAACCTTAGAGGAGCAGAAATTACATGTGATGGGAGCAGCCATACATCTCTTAAGAGAATGTCCTGTTTCTTTGCAGAAATCACAAATAGGGGGAAGCCAAGGGCAATGGACTTCAATTCTGTGAACCTCGCCTAATTCAAATTGAACATTCACAGCCTCTGGGAGAGGGATTAATGGATTTATGATTGTAAACACTCGAGCAACGTCAAGGTCAAGTAGATTAGCAGTTAAGGGGTGAAGATGCAGAGGATAGCCGAGGATACCTGCAACATGCTCCCGCCCTTCTTCATTGAAGAATTGAGGAGGGACTCCTTTGAATTCAAGCCATAGGGGAATTTTTTTAAGCTCTGGTATAGAGGGAGAAAGGCCGGGTTCCCAATCCGCTACAAACATCGTTTGACCATCGATGTGCCAAACCCGTTGGGCTATAACTCGCTTACGAGTTTCAACTGAGGAAATTCGGATAAGAACAGATTTCGGACCTAACCGAGATATGGTAATGTCTCGAGCTTTACGACTCCATATCCTGTTGAAGATTGCATAGAGAGTACCCTTGGGAGGAAGGGAACCATGGAAGTAACCAACCAGGAAGTCTTTCCATTTGGATTGATTCTTGGTAATTACTTCATTTGGGATCTTGACACACATTTCGCCTGATTCAAGGAAAAATGGAGTGCCCTATTTTTGCAATCGAGTAGAAGGGCCTGAGACCAAGTCACGCCAGTTCGTAGAGGGGGAAGAAGAGCCTATCGGTGGAGTATCAGATCTTGATTTAGCCTGTATTGAGGGAAAATCAATCTCAGAGAAAAGGGGGTCATCCTTGTCTTTAGGAGAAACTAGATGAGAGGAATGAGAGAGCTGAGCTGACGAGGAAGGGTTGTCTGCTTGAATTTCTGGAGATGCCTGAGGAGAAATTGCAGAAGATCGGGGAAGAGATTCCGATGACGGAGGAGCCGTCGAGATCACCTTTTGGGAGAGCTTTTTCTTTTTTTCTTTCTTTTTTTTTTTTTTTTGAAAATCAATTCATTATGATTCAGATTTGTACATCTACCACTTACTGGAAATGAATTTTTCAGTTTGGCCAATGTTTGTCTAATGAACCTAAATTTGCAACTACCGTAAAGGAAGGATGGACATAAGTGATTCTAACCTCATCCCTAGATGAACTATATCTCCAATTACCGTAAAATTATTTCTAAGTTGAAACGCACCAAATCTTTAAAAACTGCACCAATCATATCCAAACTCAAAGCTTCTATTGTTTATTCTTTGCATGATTCTTCCATTTCACCTTCCACATAACGTCATTTCTGAATTCCGTTAACATATGAGTATCACAAGGAAAAAAATTTCGCAACAAAATTCTTGTAATCAATGGCTAAAATATGGAAACCGAAATACTCGGTTTTTCCATGCCACGACAAAACATCGTATTGCGTTGATCATGGATACTTCTAGAAATGTTATTTGGGAAACCAAGTTATCGCTCTTGAAGTCACACAATATTGTACTACATTATTTTGCAAAAGCAACATATATGAGCTCACCGTTATAGTCTCAAGTCTCTAACTAGTGTCACAAAACAAATGAATCAACATCTTTTTCAAGACCCACTAATGAAGAAATTAACAAAATGTGTTTTTCAATTGGAAATACAAATGCTCTTGGCCCCAGTAAATTTGCAGCTCCTTTAACCAAGATTATTGGGATATTGTTAGGCTTCCCATCACTTTATAGATTTGAAACTTTTTTGCACATGGCACTCTTCCATATGGTCTGAACGATACCAAATAATTTCTTGATTTCGGAAAAGAATCAACCAAACATGATGCAAGGTTATTGACCAATTAGTTTGTACAACATTGTTATAAAATCATCTTGGAAATACTCATAAGCTATCTCAAATTGATTCTCGGCTCAATAATATATGAGAATCAAGTCGCGTTCATTCCAATACAGTTTATTACTAAAAATGTCTTCTTAGTCCATGAAACTTTTCATGCCTTAAAATCTAACAAACAGTATTCTCAAGAACATATGGCAGTAAAACAGGTTTTACCAACGCTTATGACTATAGTTAGAATGGGACTTTATTGAACCAGTCTTGGAACTCAAGTGTTTCATCCTACTTGAATTTGTGTATTATGATTTGTATAAGCTCAGTCTCTTATTTGGTTCCCATCAATGGTATCGTGTATTGTCACTTTCGTCATCTAAGAGGTTCATGTCAAGGCGATCCCCTAATTTCCTTTTTTATAAATACTTGTTGAACATGTTTTAAGTTCCCTAATTGATAAAGCCCAACAAAAACATCACCTTCAAAGCCTTTGAATAAGTGTGGGTGGTCCACCGATTTTGCACTTGCTCTTTGCGGATAACTCATTTTTTTCCAAGCTGGTCAAAGTAATAGTCGATACCTTATGAGTATTTTCATGGCATATGAGAGATGTATATGTTCTCAAACATAAGTATATTTGTAAGAGAATAAATGCCCAGTCACTATATGGGTAACAATCACTTATATTTTGGCTGTAATTTATTACGTCAAGGCATAATGCGCCATATAGGAAATGGTACACACGAGTATCGGTGATCCTAATTGATTTCCATTTTTCCTAGAACGACCACCATTACTAAATATCTTAATATGAGTTCATATTTGAAAGGTACACACACGAGTATTGTTCATAGATGAAATGGTACACACATGAGTATTGTTAAATCAAGATTCGACGACCTCTTAATTTCAGTTCAATTTGAAAGGGAAGGAATTACAATACAGTGAGGTCGTCTATAGATCGGACGACCTCACTTAGATATAGATGTATTAATGATTATCTCTCTAACTTCTCTCCCGAATTTGCGGACCCCTTTCCTAATGGCCTTCATCCCTCTTTTATAGTTCACTGCTTCGTCATCATTCGGCTACGCTGAGTGGTTTGCTTAGCATAGTGTTAGCTCGGAGATTTGGTATGTATGTCATTGTTCACCTTGGCGATAGGCTCTAGGTTCACTGTAGTTATGGCGCCGCTCTTAACCTTGTCGTTGACTTTATTTTGACGGGCCTACTAATGGGCTAAAAATTCTCCTAGGCCTCACATGGGTTCAGCCCATACGGCTATACCTAACAATTACTCAAAGCCTTGATTGAATTTTCAACTAAAAATATGAAATCTAATCAATCACATGACACGTCAGTGGGATGACTATGCGTTGCATCAATCTGTTTACGAGGATGACCACTTTATTATTTTGAAACTATTCCTGCCCACACTCAGATTTTGGATCTAAATGTTTTGAAGTATAGTCGAGATGGGGTCTACATTGTAAAATCGGGTTATAAAGTTGTCAATTCAACAAGTGCATACAATGGAAATTATTTACCAATATCTCCAACCTTTGCAACCCATATGTATGGAGATCCAATGTATCCCCAATGCTAAAACATACTTTTTTGGTGCACTGGATTTAAGTTTTTAGTTGTCTCGTAATATATCGTCATCTTAAGGTCCACACCTGGTGTGTTCGTGGTTGTATTGTCTCTAAAACATCCGAACATGTCTTCTTTATATGCTCCTTTGTCTTACAATATGATGATTTGCATGCATGAGTTACAGTTCCATCACTATTACAACTCTTACACTTAAAAACAAAATACACAGCTTCATGCTTTCAATATGAATTCTCAAATGGATGACCTTACTCGAATTTGATCATCTGGCGACTTTGGAAGGCACCATAATAACTTATTATCTAACAAGTAGACCATCACAAATGTACATGATTGGCTTCAATGTCGTCGGCTACCTACTACCTTAGATATATGCGGTTCATTCGAGATTTCAATTCGTGGCTGAGTTAAATTCAAATACGATGTATCACAGTATGATGGGCATAATTCATAATAATAGTTTTTAAAAATGTGAAATTTAGAAAACTTTTTCAAATCAGCCCAAACATATCAAAAGAACCATATTCCAAAAGCTATGATACTGAAGGGAATTCTACATATATAGTGTACTCCCTCCGTTTCAATATGTAAGTAGTTTTGTTTAAAAGCGCGGGTATTAAGAAATTTTAACTTTTGTAAAAGAGTAATAAAAAGTTACAGAGATTGTTATTTTTTGTGGGGAAACGCTAAAAGTTAGAGAGAGATTATTGCATATTATTTTGCTTTTAAAATTTTTAGTAGAATATTATTTATTTAAATTATTTTATTGCTTTGGGATTTGAGTTTACCTTATATTATGAAACAAACCATTTTGGCTAAAACTACTTATATATTGAAACAGAGGGAGTATTATATAAACATCTTACAAATGATCTTATTGGAGAGGATAATTTTCATAAGTGTGAAAAATTGTTATTTTCACAACCGGAACAAAAAAAGGTCTTGTTTTCTCCTAGACATACTCTTCGATAAACTCTAGATCCATTCTCTTTGCTCGGCGGCGGTACTGGGCCCTCGCTGGCGCCACCTCCCTTTGCTTGTCTTCGTTCTATTTTGCTTCTTTTCGTCGTCTTTTCAAAGTCTGCCGTGGTGGAGCTCGAGTTACGGTAGATATGGCTGGAAGTTGCGTCGATTAGGTGGTCATTGGCCTTCTTAGGTGACGGTTGGGCTCGGTCGGCGGCTTCTCTCGGGCGAGTCTAGTGAAGCGTGGTGGTTGAGTCTCCTTGCCTTGTTTGGCTTCCTGAGTAAGTTCTTCACGATATGCCTTGTGGAGTTCGTGTTGTATTTGCTTGGGTTTCAGATCTACCTAGTTGGTCTTGTGTTGAAGCTTCGTCTTTGCTTGTCATGGTCTAGCGAGTATTGGTTTTGAGTTTTGGTTTTTGAGATAGGCTTGTTTCTGTAGTATCAGTTTGTTTGATTTCTTTGGCTTTGGTTTGTGCGTTTCTTGCTTTCCTGCTTAGCTGGGTGGTTCCTTTGTCTCCTCTACAGATTCGTCGGCATCTTCTTGGGTTGGCTGGCTCTGTTAAAATTTTTACGCTCCTTATCTCTACTAAATTGGTGTGATCGAAGCCTTTGTTCTTCTGAAACTTTTCTGGCGTTTACCGATCTTCTCATTTCGATTTATGAGTTAGCCCCTTTTGGACTTCCTATGGTGTTCCTTTTATCGTCTAGGTTCCCATGTTCGGTTAATATGGTATCTTTGCTCTTTATTCGAGAGGTAGCATTTGGCATCTTAGGAGGATTCGTTGCGAGATCTATTGTTATGGTTTCGCCTTCGGAGCTTGTGTAAAGTTGGTTCGTCATCGGTTGGGTCTAGAGTGGTTTTCATGGTTGGTGCTTCGCAAGCCATTTTGCTTTCCTTTTTTTCTAATCTCGCTTTTCTTTGTTTGCTTTGTTTATTTAAGTGTTTTTCTTTTGGCTCTCGTTGTTTTCAGGTTTAGTTTCCTGAATTTGCGCTTCGAAAGGCAAATTTTGCGGGCTTAGTTTTCTAAAATTGCGCGCTCCAAAAGGTAAAATTTGCGGGCTTAGTTTTCTGAAATTTCGCGATTCGAAAGATAAAATTTACGGGGTATGTAGTTTCTTGTTGTTGTAATGTTTTCCGGGTTTAGTATCTGACAAAAAAGTGTGAAAATTTATTTAGCATGCATTGAACTTTTACAAACATGGGAGTACAAATAGTTACTATTTAGAGGAACAAAATAAAAAAATTTGTGAATTTTTTAAAACTCCTCTAAATATCATTTTTAAAAAAATAAAGATTTTGTTAAAATTTCTTGTCATCTCATGTGAACTTAAAAGAAAAAATAGAATCCCTTTTAAAAATTTTGCTCTCCAAAAAAAATGAAGAGAAAAAAAAAAAAAAACGTAAAAGCGGAGAGAGAGAGAGAGAGAGAGAGGGTGACCACTATGGAGACAACGCAACCCATTTACTCATTATGTACAAAAGCTCAAGACTTTGTGGAGTAGCAATCAGAGACCCAAGACTTTGAATCTTAATCTTCTGCGGCAACAATGGCGTCCAGAACCAAGTGGGTACTTTTTGAACTCTTCCGTTTGAATGTATATTATGATCTGCTTTTTATAATTTCATCTTCTACTTTGATCTCCTTGTGTGATTTGACTTCTATTAGATGCATATGATATGTGAATTGGGTTTAAATTGAAATTTTTGAAACTTAATCTGAAGATTTTGATTTGTAGAACCGGATTGATGGAGACTCCTCGTAGGAAACCATCACCACCACCACCACCTCGAGTCAGTAAATTCAATGCTTCTAAATCTGATGGGGATTCAGCTTCCCCAGTGGTGCCAAGTACTCGTCTTTCTCCTCAAACACTTAACTCAAAGGCTCCTCGGACTTCTAGAGTTCCCACACCTGAGGCAAGGACATTGTTATTATCTTATGCACCAGTAGGTGTGGGCAAAATAAACCGAAAAAACCGGATTGAACCGAACCAAAAAAGTGAAACCGAAGCTGAACCAAAATTCTTTTTAAAACCTTTAGGTTTGATTATTTAAGAAACCAAAAATTCACACTTGAACTGTTTTTGGTTAACCGAAAAAACCCAAACCATATAAAATTGAAAATTTCGTACTTTTATGGGTATATGTATGTGTGAAATTTATATATTTTGCGTATCAAACAAGTAAATATCAAATAAATAACTACTTGTGTTTATTTTAGTGACTTTTAGATGAAAGCCCAATCTGAACCAAAATAGAAAATCGAGACCGAAACCAAACCGTATTTCAAATGGGTTCAAGAGGTTTTGGTCCAAAACTGCAACAATATGGCTCTTTTTTTTGTTGCTAAATTTTCAAACATATTTGACATTCTCAGAAACGGTTGGTGAAAGGATCAGAATTGCAGGCTCAATTGAAACTAATTCAGGAGGATTTAAAGAAAGCTGAACAGGAAATAGCATTGCTCAAGAAAGATAAAGATAAAGCCATTAATGATCTTAAAGAATCTGAGAAACATACAGTAGAAGCCCATGAGAAACTCAGAGAGGCACTTGCAGCTCAGAAACGAACTGAAGAGAGTTATGAGCTCGAGAAATTCCGAGCTACTGAACTGGAACAGGCTGGACTTGAAGCTTTTCAGAAAAAGCATGCGTTAGACATCTCAACTCTCCTCTCTACCACTGAAGAACTCCAGAAAATAAAGCATGAATTAGCTATGACCGCTGATGCTAAAAACAAGGCACTAAGCCATGCTGAGGAAGCTACAAAGATTGCTGAAACACAATCTGAGAAGGTTGAGATCCTTTCTTCTGAATTAAGCCGGTTAAAGGCATTGCTCAGTTCAAAGGAAGAAAAGGAAGCTATTGAAAGTAACGAGATCTTATCTAAACTTAAGTCTGAAATTGAAATGTTGAGAGGGGAGCTTGACAAAGTTAGTTTCCCCAAAGAGCAAGAAGGATCAATTGAGCAGCTTAAGATTGATCTAGAAGCTGCTAAAATGGCTGAATCTTCTGCTAATATTTTAGCAGAAGAATGGAAGAACACTGTTCAAGAACTTGAAAAAAAAATTGAAGAATCAAATGCATCTGCTTCAGAATCTATGGAGTCGGTTATGAAGCAGGTGGCTGAATCTAATCAGTTGCTGCATAAGGCAGAATCAGATAATGCTGCTCAAAAAGAGAAGATTGAGTTGCTAGAGATAACAATTGAAGCTCAAAAAAAAAATCTTGAGGAATCTGAACGACAGGTTTGCATCGCAAAAGAAGAAGCTTCGAAGATGGAAAAGCTTGTTGAAACAATAAAATCTGACCTTGAATTCTGCCAAGATGAAAAAAGTAGAGCCTTGGACAATGAAAAGGTTACAACATCAAATATTCAGAGTCTAATGAATGAAAAGACAAAACTTACAGTAGAATTGGAACACTGTAAGATGGAAGAAGAGAAGAGAAAGAAAGATATGGAGAGCTTGAAGTTGGCTTTGCAGGAAGCATCTAAGGAGAAGCTCTTGGCATGTCAAGTGGAGCTTGAGCACTATGTAGCGCAGGTGTCCAATTTGAGATTGTCGTCAAAGGAGACGGATGAAAAATATGAAAAAATGCTTGAGGATGCAAGAATTGAAATTGATCATCTGAAAGGTGATGTAGAAAACAACCACAATGAGTTTGAGAAATCTAAGGTTGGATGGGAGCAGAAAGAGCTTCATCTAATGGGTTGCATACAGAAATCAGAAGAAGAAAATTCTTCTTTGCAGGAAGAAGTAAGCAAGATGGTGAAAGATGCACGTGCAAGGAAGGAGGAGATAAAGGAAGCTGAAGGGGAGATAAAGTATCTACAAGAAACACTAGGAGAAGCAAAAGCTGAAAGCATGAAACTGAAAGAGAGCTTATTAGACAAAGAAGAAGAGCTGCAGAATATCATTGCGGAAAACAGTAGCCTTAGAGAATGGGAAGGATCTGTACTTGAGAAAATCAGTGAGTTATCAGAAAGTTTAGTTGATAAAGAAACCAAGCTGCAGATTATTACTCAAGAAGCTGAAAAACTGAAAGGAAGGGAAGCTGCTCATATGAAGCAAATTGATGAGTTGTTAATGGAGAATGGAAGCTTGGTTGATAACATAACCAAATTGCAGAGCATTGTTCAAGAAAGCGAGGATCTCAGAGGAAGAGAAGCTGTTTATCTTAAGAATATTGAAGAGTTATCAGTGGCAAATGAGAGCCTGGTTGATAAAATAACAGATTTGCAAAGCATTGCCGAAGAAAATAAGGATCTCAGAGATAAGGAGGGTGTTTATCTTAAGAAGATTGCAGAGTTTTCGGTGGAAAATGAAAGTTTGGTTGATAATGAGATGAAACTGCAGCGCATTAATCAAGAAGCTGAGGAGCTGATAGTAAGGGAAGCTTCTCATTTAAAGAAGATTGAGGAGTTGTCAAAAGCCAATGCGATTTTGGTTGATATGCAGAACACTATTCAAGAAACCGCTTATCTCAAAGAAAGCAAGGAGCTCAGAGAAAGAGAGGCCTTGTTGAAGGAAAGCGAGACCAAATTGCTGACAGTTGTTCAGGAAAATGAGAAATTGAGAGAGAGAGAGTCTGCTTACCTTAAAAAGATTGAGGAGTTTTCAAAGTTGCATGAAATCTTAGCTGATAAAGAAACCAAGCTCAAAGAACGGGAGACTGCTTATCTTAAGAAGATTGTAGAGTTGTCGAAGGTGCACGAGGAGCTTCTTAATAAAGAAAATAAGTTGAATTGTATGGTCGTGGAGATTGAAGACCTAAGATCCAAGGACTCTATAGCACAAAAGAGGATAGAAGAGCTATCAAATATCAATACAAGTTTGCTGGTTAAAGAAAATGAGTTAAAGGCTGTTGTTTGTGAAAACGAGGAGCTACAGTCCAAGGATGTTTCTATAGAGGAGCTGTCAGATCTTACGCAAAGTTTGCTTCATAAAGAAAAGGAGCTCAAGGCTGCAATTGTTATAAATGAGAAGTTCAAGGCCGAATCAGCCTCGTCCCTTCAGAGGATTGAAGAGTTGAAGAACCTTAAACAGAGTTTGCTTGATAAACAGAACGAATTGCAGAGTGTCTTTGATGAAAACGAGGAGCTTAAAGCCAAGGAGGCTTCGTCTTTAAAAAAAATTGATGAGCTGTTACATCTTGAGCAAAGTTGGCTTAATAAAGAAAGTAAATATCAAAGAGTTACTCAAGAAAACGAAGAGCTTAAAAGGCGGGATGCTTTAGCCATAATAAAAATTGAGAAGTTGTCAAAGTTAAAAGAGAGTTTACTTGAAAAAAAGAAAGAATTGCAGACTGTCATCAATGATAATGATGAGCTGAAAGGCAAGGAGGCTGCCTCTCTCGAGAAAGTGGAGGAATTATCAAAGCACCTTGAGGAAGCCTCTTCCATTACAGAGAGAGTAAATGGTCTTGGGAGTACAGAGGAAAAGACAAAGATGAATGAGAGCAGAGAGGAAGAAAGTCCCATGGAAGCAATTCATAAGGTAGAAATAGACATTGTTGAGTCTGAATTCATGATGTGTGATAGCTACAAGATAGAAAGAAGGGAAGTATCTCCAGAGAAAGAGACCGAGCTCGAGTCTGACTCGGTGGAAGAGGAAGTTGAGTCAAAAGCAGAAGGCAGTGATAACTTGGATGAGTTCAGCAATGGCACTGAAGACTCTGGAAGTCTTCTCTTAAAGGAACAACATCTGAAGAAGAAGAAACCTTTGCTCCGGAAATTTGGAAACTTGATTAAAAAGAAGAGTACAAGCACAAGCACAAGCAGCAGCAGCAGTCAGAAGTAGGTGGATCATCTCTTGGCTGCATGGCATTTCTTGGTTTTAAGAGTGGATATATATATTTGATCAAAGAATTTGTTATATGGTTTCACATGTTTTACCAAATCAAAATTTATATTGTTTATGACATTAGACACTCCCCCTTTAATCAGAGGAATGTCCCATGACCAAACATGCCCAAAAAACCTTTTTATAATATTTATTTATTTATTGAAATATTTATATATCCCATTGTTAGATCCAAACTCCAAACCTAAAAAAGTCGGGTTAGTGGGTCAAATAATTAAAAAAACTCAGCCACCTATACTATTGGTGTTCAAAGCTAGTCCTCTTATACTTCTCGACTCCTTCGAATTTCACCTGTATTTACACATTTACAGCAGCCACACACCTGTATTTTTCGATTAAACTCAGAACCCCCTAATTAATTAATTAGGACAAATTGCGATTATAACTCACGATGTGACACTAATTGGCGTTTAACAAACGTGAGTTAACACTAAACCACTCCTAATAATTTCTAACCTACCAATTACTAAACCAACAATAACTTAACTAAATTTTTACGCCATTGGAAATCGATTTAGGGAAGAACAAAATTAGGGTTCTTGCGATTGCGAGGTGAAATCGTTTCTGGTTAAAGGAGGAGATCGATTCACGGGGAAAAAGCTATGTCCAATACATCTTCTTGCTCGAGTCGCCAGGTGAGGAGGAGGTCGAATGGTGTTCCGGTTAAGTGCTGGTGTTGAGAGAAAGTGGTGACATTTGTATCGAAGAAAGACAATCCATATAGGCGCTTTTACAGATGCGAGTTAGGTCTGCAGATATTCATTAGTGTGATTGAGGTTCAATTTGAATATGTTAGATGTGATAGAGATTTTTACAGATGTGATTTAGTTAGTAAGATGATAAGAAATTTTTGGTTTGGTCTCTGTGTAGAGGAAAAAGGAAGACCATTTGTTCAAGTGGGTTGATGAATCTATCATAGAAGAGTTAGGCTTGGTTGATGGAAAGTGTAGGGAAATCGTAGAAGATGTTAACGAATTCAAGAAGAAGGTAATTGAGGACTTGAAGCTTGTTGAAAGTGTTATGAAGAAGATGGAAGAAGAATGGGATGAGAAGATGAAGATGATAGATGAAATGAAGATATCTCAGGCTAATTCGACTGCTTGTGTGAAGAAGATTGGAGTCATTTTATTCTTTATTGGTGCGTTGGCAATGTCAATAATCTTATTCAAGGTTTGGTAATGTCAAGAAGGTTGTGTCATTGTTGTTTGTGTCTGTTGTTGTTGTTTGTGTCTGTTGTTGTCGTTTTGTGTATGTTGTTGTTGTTGCATTGGTTTGTGTGATTGTCTTCTTTAGACCACTTGTTTGTGTCTGTCTTGAGACCACTTCTTTATCATTTATTTTCTTGTTTTTGCAAAAAAAATGTCTTCTTCTTTATTGATAGTTGTTCTCTTTATGTTGGTATTTGTGTTGTGTTTATAAATAAGTATTGAGACCATCAACAATTGCAATAAACAAATGCACATAAGTAGTATTCGAACACAAAAGTATTCAAACACAAAACCATACTTCAAAAGCATTCAAACACAAAAGTAGGCCTGCGATTTCGGTTAATTCGGGTCGGGTCGGGTCCGAAAAATTGGTTTTCGGTTATTTCGGAAATCATAAAATATTCCGAACCAAACCAAATTCGAAATCGGTTTGGTTCGGTTCGGAATTCGGAAAATGTTGAATTTTTAGATTTTGCCGAGAAAACCCGATTTGATTTCGGAAACTGGAATAGCCGATAATTTCGGTTAAATTTCGGAAACGATTTCCGAAATTACCAAAATTATAAGTTATTCCAGTTTCCGATAACCGATTAAACCGATACCCAAAATGAAAACCTGTAATATGCATTAGAGACATTACCAACCAGGAGGTCCTAATTCAATACAAACAAATTTTTGAGAGACAATTCATATCCCAAATTCAACAATTCGAGTCTCAAACCTTACACATTTCAGACATTGAAAATAAATTACACAAATTGCACAAAGAATACCAAAGTCTTGACTCTTACA
>OVBE01006702.1:0-19466 GCA_900406425.1 Iberis pinnata | reverse complement strand
CTTGAATATGTTTAGACATAGAACGGAGCCACACACATTCTCTACATGCTTCGTGAAACGCAATAATCTCTGCGTAGTTTGAAGATATAGCGACTAAGGTCTGCTTTTGAGAACGCCATGAGATCGCAGTTCCTCCCATTGTAAAAACATATCCAGTTTGTGATCTACCTTTATGTGGATCTGATAGATACCCGGCATCTGCAAAACCAACTAAACCAAAACTCGAGTTTCGAGGATAAAATAATCCTAAATCTATCGTACCTTGTAAGTAACGGAATATATGTTTGATTTCATTCCAATGTCGATGAGTAGGAAGTGAGTTGTATCTTGCAAGCAAATTTGTAGCAAACGCTATATCTGGTCAAGTGCAATTTGCAAGATACATCAGTGCACCTATAGCACTCATATGAGGTACTTCGGGACCTAACACTTCCTCATTATCTTCACAAGGTCGAAATGGATCCTTTTCAGTATTAAGGGATCTATTAACCATTGGAGTACTCAAAGGATTCGCTTTATCCATGTAAAAACGTTTCAACACTTTCTTAGTGTAGTTCGATTGATGCACGAATATTCCATCTCGGAGATGCTCTATTTGGAGCCTAATACAAAACTTTGTTTGCCCGAGATCTTTCATTTCAAACTCTTCTTTCATATGAGTTCGTGCATCATTAATATCCTTTTGAGTTCCGATCATGTTCTGGTCATCAACATAAACAACAATGATCACAAATTCATTCTGGGATTTCTTAATAAAAACGCAGGGGCATATTTCACTATTTACATACCCTTTATTTAACAGAAAATCGCTTTGATGATTATACCACACGAGTCTAGATTGTTTTAATCCGTAAAGTGATCTTTGTAACTTGACCGAACATAATTATTTTGATATATCATTCATCTTTGATCCTTCAGGGACCTTTAATCCTTCTGGGATTTTCATGTATATATCATTTTCCAATGATCCATATAGATATGCAGTCACAACATCCATAAGATACATCTCTAAATTCTTAGATGCCGTTAGGCTCATTAAGTATCTGAATGTGATTGCATCCATAACCGGGGAATAAGTTTCTTCATAATCAATTCCCGGTCTTTGGGAGAAACCTTGTGCTTCAAGTCGAGCTTTATATCTTGTTACTTCATTTTTCTCATTTCTCTTTCACACAAAGACCCATTTACATCCAATTGGCATTACATATTCTAGTGTAATGACAATGGGTCTGAAAACATTTCTTTCATTGAGCGATAACAACTATGTTTTTATGGCCATTTGCCATTTCTCCCAATCATGCCTTTTCTGGCATTCTGATACAGACTTTGGATCCAAGTCATCATTTTCATCATCAATTTCTTTAGATACATAATATTAGAATATCACATCATTATCATCAATATCATTTCTAAGCCATATTTTTCCGTTATGCGCATAACTAATAGAAATCTCATAATTATCTATGTCATGTTTGTCTTCAGGACATTCCTCTTTTTCTTGTTCCCCTGGAACATTTTCATTTACATTTTTAGGCCATTTTTCATGTTCTTTTGGAACCTTGTCTTCATTTCTGGTTCTTCTGGAACCTTTTCATTTTCTGGTTCTTCTGAAACCTTTTCATTTATTTTGTCTCCTTTTTTTCTTTCGAGGATTTTTATCCTTGGATCTAATCGGTCTCCCCCTTTTCAACTGAACCTTAGGTTCATTTATTTTATTCCCATCATTTTTCTCTTTAGGGATTTCAATCCTTGATGGGACATTTTCTGCTGGTATATATGATTTTGTTACTCTCCGCGTATCTGTAAACGCATCAGGGAGTCGATTTGCCATATTTTGCAAATAAAATATTTTCTGAACTTGAAGTTCACGTTGTTTAGTAAGGGGATCCAAATGTAATAATGAGGATGTATGCCATGTAACATCTTTTGGAATCTTCTGGATTCCTCCCCCTAATGCTGGAAATTCATGTTCATTAAAATGGCAATCGGCACACCGTGCAGTAAACATATCACCAGTTTTGGTTCCAGATACCAAATTATACTTGGTGATGTATACCCAACATATATACCCAATATCCTTTGTGGTCCCATATTTGTTCTTTGTTGTGGTGCTACAGGCACATACACCATACATCCAAAAACACGAAGATGGGAAATATTCGGCTTCTGGCCAGAAGTTAATTCTAACGGGGAAAACTCATGATATGCACTCGTCTAATTTGAACCAATGATGTTGCATACAAAATAGCATATCCCCACACTGAGATTGGGAGTTGTGTTCTTAATATTAGCGGCCTTGCAATCAGTTGCAACCGTTTTATCAAAGACTCGGCCATGCCATTCTGAGTATGAATGTGTGGTACTGGATGCTTAACATCAATCCCCAGAGACATACAATCATTATTAAATACTTTTGAAGTAAATTCACCGACATTATCAAGCCTTACTTTTTATGGCATAATCTGGGAATTGAGCCCTTAACTTTATTATTTGGGCAATTAATTTTGCGAAAGCCGTATTTTGAGTTGTCAAAAGACGCACATGTGACCATCTGCTGGATGCGTCAACTAATGCCATAAAATACTGAAACGGCCCGCGTGGTGGATATATAGGTCCACATATATCACCATGTATTCTTTCCAAAAACTCAGGTGATTCATTCCCAACTTTTGTCACTGATGGACGAGTTATCAACTTTCCTTGAGAACATGCACTACATGAAAACTCGCTCGATGGAAAAATCTTCTGGTTTTTCAATGGATGACCACTAGAGTTTTCTACAATTTTTCTCATCATCATTGAACCAGGGTGACCAAGCCTTTCATGCCACACTTTTAATGTACTAGTAAACTTCGGGTTTACTGTGATATACGATTCAATTTTATATATCGTTGTGGCATATAATTACGAGGATAACATTGACAACTCTTCCAATATATATTTATCCTCAGATGTAATGCAAAGATATTCAATGCCATTCTTACTCATTGTTTTTATATGATATCCGTTCTCTCGGATATTTCTGAAACTCAACAAGTTTCTTTTTGATTTAGGGGAATATAACACATTACTTAACTCAAACTGTGTCCCCTTTAGCATTGAAAAACTAGCTCTTCCGGAGCCTAAAATTATCTTTGCATCCCATGATACAGTACTCACGCTTCCGACGGAGTCCATTATTTTGAGATCGGAGAAACACTTTTTATCTTTAAGTATTGTGTGCGTCGTCTACTAGACAACTATCTCCATCTTTGATCTTAAACTTTGACATATTTCTGAGTGACCATAAAATATACATTAACATATAAAAATACGATACTTATAATATAAACGATACTTTAAATTACAAGGAAACTATTTTAATACAATAGAAAAACATAGTTATTAAACAAAGTTATCATGTCATTCATTTCTTAGTCAATATTTTCCATTGATGCTCCAGGATCAAGGAAATCTGCAACATCTAGATGAGTATCTTCATCTAAGCCACGGAAACTAGGTCCGGCTTTATGAGTGAAATTTGTTTCAACTCCTTTTTCTTTCGTTTTCAGAGATTCTTGGTACAGGTGAACTAGATGTTTTGGTGTACGACAGGTATGCAACCAGTGGCCCTTTCCACCACATCTGTAACAAGAATCTCCACCTTGTCTTTTCATTATACGACCACCATAATTTCCAGGAAAATTCTTAATTTGTTTTCCAAAATTACGATTATAATATTCTCTGCCTTGTCCTCCTCCTTGTCCTCTTACTCGTCCATAACCGTGACCACGGCCTCGACCGCGACCACGTCCACGTCCTCGAAAATTATTATGACTGGACGATGCCACATTCACTTCAGGGAATGGGGCTGATCCAGTTGGACGAGTTTGATGGTTCACCATCACAAGTTCATTGTTCCGTTCAGCAACTAAGAGGACTTGCATCAACTGTTGATACTCCGTGTATTCGCTCGCTCGATATTGTTGTTGGAGGAGGACATTTCCAGGATGAAATGTTTGGAGCGTTTTTTCTATCATATCATAATCGCTCGCTTTTTCTCCACATAACTTCATTCTAGAAGTTATTCCAAACAAGGCATAGTTATAATCTCCAACATTTTTATAATCCTGAAATCGGAGATTCAGCCATTCAGGCTTGGCTTTTTGTAAGATCACATACTTCTGGTGATCAAACCTATCCTTCAGGGATACCCAGAGATCTGCAGAATCTTCTTGCGTAAAATATTCATTCTTTAAATTATCATGAATATGGTGGCGTAAAAATAACATGGCCTTAGCCTTTTTTCTCTTCAGGAGTTGTTTCGGATTTATTAATTCAACTAATAAGCTCTTTTGCTTTTAAATGTATTTTTGCATCTACTACCCATGTCATATAGTTTCTTCCAGAAACATCAAGGACATTAATTGCTAGCTTTTCCAAATTTGACATGATAACTATATACATTTTTAAAAGAATTTCTGCATCATAAACTCAGCAAAAATTTTTAAATTTTAGTACGATAAAAACTTTAAATTATAAAACATAATTCAGTTCAAAAAATTTAATTCAACATGCATATAAAATATAATAAATATTTTAGGCAAATATCATAATAAAAATAGCATAACGAATAACAGTCAATTATGAGAAACATGCAACCTTCTTCATCATATATAATAAATAGATAAATAAATTCAACTTACATTATCTTACCTGGAAATTTGGAATTGAACGGGTTTAGGAACTGACCGGATTGAACAGATGAAGATTGACCGTAGAGCATTCGTGCTGATAAGGTGATATGAAAATAGACTCTAATCCAAGAACATAATATGAATTCAGTCTTTAGATTAGAGCACTAATAAATTAACTAACTAAGAACTATTTTGGTAAGAAATTTGGAGAGAAAAAGATTATACTTATACTTTTGTTTCTTCTTAAACTTGTACATCTACAAATGAGTTACAACCTCTATTTATACTAATGAGGAGGACTTATACAAATGACACATACATAAACATGTGTCAACAAGATAAGTAGGATGAATGTACTAAGGTGATGAATAATCACTATCCTTTATGACACTTGTCAAACATACATATAAGATTAGTGGTATCAAGTGATGAATAATCACACTAATTCTTAACAAAGTAGAATATATGATCTAATACTTTGGAAATATTTGGTTTTGAGTTTGTTGACTTTGGAAGATGTTTTAGCTAGTCACGTTTGCACTGTTTCACATTCATTTTGAAAATGCACTTACTAAATGAGTAGTCAAGTTTGATCCAGTCTTGTAACAAAACAACAATATGTTGACACAGTCACTAAGTTATTCGATATTTGTTAGTCATGTTTACTTATATAAAATAGTGTTTAAATATTGGCTTTGTGGAAAATTTTTATTATGAACCAAATTAGACAGAGAAAGTTTAGTTGACAAAGCAACATATGACAACGAAATTGATGCTTTATCGAAAAACTCAAAGACTTCATTATAATTTAACATTAATGAAAGTATTATTACAACGCATTCTTAAAAAATTTCTGTACAACGACATCTATTTTGTCACTACATGGAAATTGATGATGGTCTTTTTATTTTTTTTTTATATTTATTTTATTACTAAGAAGAATTTGTAACGGAAGCTTTAAATCTCTTATTATGAATGTAATCGTCAATTAAACCACTTATTAAAGTTGAGGAGTATTTTTTTTCCAATCTCGAGAAGAACAAGCATACAAAAAGAACTAAAAAAATCAGAGCAGGAACCAACGAAAACGAGACAAGCCAATCTTAACCAAACAAAAGGACCTTAAAAAAAAAAGGACCCAAAGAGAAGCTAAGACACGCCTAGAGACCGGGTAAAAGAAGAAGGCAACAAGCTTCTAAGGATAACGGAGAAAAGACATCCGACGAGAACCCCTACCAAACAGCAGCGACGGCCAAAACATTTTCAAAATCCAGGATGCAGAAAACAAATTGAACGAAACAAAACCAGCTTTCTTGCGACCGAAGGTAGACCGACGCCAAACCATTGAGGAGAGCAACACCGAGATAGGATGAGAAAAGAGGAGCAGCTCTAGGGGGGGAAATGAGACAACAGAGTCTAACCGACAGACCATTCTCTCTAACCATCTAACCCCAAAGAAGTTGCGAACCGACCGAAAGGATGGGACACCAAACAAACCTGAAAAACCAACCCAAAAACACCAAACCAGCAATCCGCAACAACTTGGCAGAGAAGCGGAAGCAAAAGAGAAGCCCATGATGAAACCCGACGACAACCGAAGAGAAACCCACATCAAACGAGCACTGGCAAATCGAAGCCTGAACTTTCAAAACAAACCGGGAGGGTTAACTTTAGCCGTAACCTGCGATGAATTCAAAAAAATAGACCGAGGAACCAAACTAAAGAGAATCCAAAGGAAAGCTAGAAAACCTGACTCAAACCTTCCAACGCCTCAAGCCGAGGATGAGATCGAGAGGCTAAACACAGTTCCCGGCAAAGGAGCCCGAGAAGGAAACCAGAAAGGGCCAAGAACCATCCACCGAACAGCACTAACGTCGAAATAGGAGGAGGAAAGCTGACGGAGTCTAAACCGGAGAAACGACAACGGATACAGGGAAAAACCACCAGATTTGAACCGAAAATCTCCTGAATAGAATCTAATATTAGCCATATGAACCCAATCTCAACAAGACTCTGCCAGAACGAGAGCCGCTGATGCCTGATATTGACCAGCAACGAAGAAAGGGACGTCAAAACAGATTCGCCGGAACTGGTGCCCCTGGGAAACAGCAACGGCTGGCCGAGGCAGAGCACATGATTATGTTCAGAATATGAGGTGGTGGCTTCCGTTCCCTTAACAAGCTCACTTCTAATTCCGGCGAGAAAAGAGAGGAGTCGAAGAGAGAAAAGAAAAAAAAGATGAAAGTTGAGGAGTTTAAATACTGAAGCCATTTTTAACTAGCTAGGTTTCATTCATTTGACCAGTCGATCTAAAAACAATATACACTACACAAGCTAAGTGACAGACACACATGTCAATTCTATAGGGTCACTAAAGAGAACTGTAGGTATTTTCGTCTCTAATCCATCAATAAACAACCGTCACTAAATCTGTCTGTATTAGTGGTTGACTAGTGACAGATTAACTGATGGATAGTTAGAGACAGACGTTGTTCGTCATTAATACTGACAGATTTAGTGACAGATCAACGTTTAAGAAATAAAAAATATATATTTATTAATTTTATTAATTTATTAATAAATGATTCACAATAAAACTATTTAAATAAAATTAAATATATTTATAAAATTTAAATTCCAAAATATTTATAAAATCTAAAATATTCATAAAATCCAAAATATGTATAAATCAACAACGATTACTGCAGTCCCTGTCCGAACGGTTTGTTCATTTGCGTGAAGAACGCGTCCATCTGAGCTTTCATCTGGGCATGCATCAAATTCTGCATCTTTTCTTGCTGAACTTTGAGTTGGGCATGGGTCTGAGCGTTTCGCTCCCTTTGCTCAGCCTATATCTCGGCGATCATCTTCTATATGTTCTCCAACGCCGCATCCTTCCGCATCATCTTCTCATTTTTGTAAGTATCCCTCGCTGCTCGGGAGGATCCCGAAAATAGTACCTGGCCATGTTCCCTAACCCGAACATGCGCCCTTTCTGCTTCTTCGTATCCTGAAAAAAACAAATTACAAAGCATTAGTAAAGAATTAATATGCAATAGTATAATATTCAATTTAAATATGACTTACCTAAGACACTATCTCATATAATGCGTCTCCAGCGAGAGGTCACCCAGGTGTCTCCTGAGACGCCCGCACATCTTCCATCAGCTTTTTAGACGTCTCAACCACCTGACAAGCAAGTGGATCATGAAGTTGTTCGGTCTTCTTGTTCGTGTGGATGTCCTCCATAAGCTCAACGGACTTCAGGTGTTGGCTAGTCATACGCAACTATTTAAAAATAAAAAGTAAAATTAGATAATATTTTGATTCAAATATTAAATTATTATGTTAAAAATTAATTCATACCAGCTCAGCCTCCCGAGCGACTGTACTCTTAGCACTTGAGTTCGACATCCCCCTACCATCTCCTTCTATGCTCCAGCTCTGCTTGTTAATCGCCATCTTTTGTTTAGTACCCTCTTGTTCCCAATATATGATGAAGTGTACCAAGATTTCATCGGGCATTCCAGTGTGCTTCTTTCCAATCATGAACCAAGTCGTCTTCCATGCATACACGTGGTTGCTGTAAATTCAGCCCGGTCTTGCCATGAACTCCTTCTTTATTGTAGAGGTCATATCGTGGCCCTAGTGGAACTCTAGCTATAGGATTTAAAATTTTAATTTTAGTAACTATATAATTCAATTTTGTTGGTAAATTCGAGTGTCTAAAAATGTAATTTATATATTTCTTACCGCAAAACAATAAAATCAGTATTCATGATTGTCTCTTGGCATGTCTTTAAACATCGGGTATGCTAGTTGCAGAAGATCGGGCATCATTCTCTTGATCCGTCTGCGGAAGCCACGTCGTCCCGCCTTCTATAGATGCATTCAATCTTTGTAACCTCTCATGTCCAGGTTAGACTAACAACTCAGCAAACGTCAAACGTTGCTGAGGTATCGAAGGTCCTTTTGGTGTATTAGGTGCATGAGAGTTAGGCTCCTGAGTACCAGGAATGAACGTCGCTCGTGGTGTAATCAAAGGTCCCGAGGAGGACCTCCCATCTCTCCTGGTCCTCTAAAGTGACTATAAGAACTGAAATTACGGTTAAAATTTTAGTTTACATTTGTATAATCAAAATTTTAAGATTTTTTGTATGATTTTAAAAAGTTTCAAAAAATTATAATTTATCATTGATCAATTATGATTATAATTTACACTTTAATCTAAAATTTATTATTTATAAATATAATTTATACTTTAAACTCAAAAGTTCAAAAAATTAAACCTTAAATCAACAAAAAACACTAAATTCTCTGAACCCTCAAAATCCTAAATATTCTTTAAACACCTAATATCACCAAATTTTTCAGCCAATCATTTTAAATTATCAAAAACACAAAAATTTCAAATTCAGAGACCCTAAATATAAAAAAACACAAACCCTAAACAACATTTTATCCTAAATCTATATACTTTCCTCAATCAATAAACTTTCCTAAACAAGATTTCATCGTAAATCTTCTAACTTTCCTAAACTCTAACAATCCAACAACATCCAAAAATACCAAAAATAACCGTTCAAATCATTTGAAATCCTCACAAACAACCTAAATCTACTTCATACAACTTATACATACCTTGGATCGGCCATTGAACGGATTGGATTCGAGTTTTGAGAGAGAAATCGGTGATTAGGGTTTGTTCTTCGCGTGAAAATGGAAGATGAAGAGTCGGGGTTTTGCTTCAATTCTCGACTTACTGATGGACAGATCCGTCAGTAATCCATTAATTCCCAAAAATTGAATTTTTGCATGTTTCCAATTTTTTGGTAATGCGAAACGTGCCAAATATTTTGGGTAACTGACAGATCCTATGTTGGTCGTCAGAAATCTGTCACTAAGTTGTAAATGTGAGTTAGGAATTCATTTAGGGTTTAGGTTTAGATTAATTTATTAGGGTTACTAATTCAAACGAATGATTAGGGATTCAGTGTCATAAAGCATTAGTAATCATATTTAATTGAAAATTCATATATTGCTGTTCTATAATTTTGAACTTTAGGGTTTAACATCTTATATCGCTAGAAACATTTTTGCTTATGAAATATCGTATGATATGAAGTTTCCTAAAAAAAATTTCGAATAATTTTGTAAACTGGATTATAAGTATGAAACAAGAATCAATTCGTTTATTATTATGCTTATTATGATCATTTAATTTTAAAAAAATTAAAGCATAATTTTAGGGATTGAATCCCAAATATTGATTTATTAACAGAATACTAATATATCTCATAAACTCGTCAATAAACCGTCAGTAAATGGATATTTGGATAATTGAGTTTGATATTATGAAATGTATAGAATTTAATAGTTTCAAATGTTTAGAATTTTAAATTATGAAATGTATATAATTTGATATTTTGAAGTGTTTAGCATTGGATTTTTGAAATTTGATATTTTGAAATGTTTAGAATTGGATTTTTTGAATTTGATCTTTAGAAAGATTTAGAATTTGATTTTTTAATATGATATTTCGAAATGTTAAGAATTTGATTTTTTTTTTAATAAATAACATAACAATGTTAAAACATAAAATGTTATTGATAAATATTACAAAACAATATCAATATACTCGAAAGATGATGAATAATCTGATGGATCAGAATCCGTGTCATCTTCAAATTCGTCACCAGACTCATCGTTTACGTCATGTATACGGACATTGAAATCACCAAACAGTATGAAGTTCACCACAAGATTGACGCACATAGACAACTGAAATTAAACTAGTGAACCATTTTCTAGTGGTTGTAGTGGTTCACGTTCTAAAACACCTTCTATCATATGTCTAGGATGTACTTGTATCACTGTTACTCATGGATAGTTCCTATTTCTTATGTATGGATACGTAATGTACGATACCTGCACAATTGGTATATATATATTTCGACGTGAATTTATCGCACTCACGCCAAAGTTGTCTAGTTTGACACATTTACCATCTGTAGGATCATACCAATCACACATGAAGAGAACACATCGCAAGTTCGAAATCCCAGGGTATCGGACCTCAAATATCTCTCAAAGAATGTCATAATACACAACATATCCGGAAGACGATGATATCCATGGTCTAAAGTCGTCATTCCCCTATCTAAGACGTTAACCTTGAAGGCGAATCCCCTCATGTAATATCTCAAGTAGGACGTAGCAATGATGTCCGACCCCCCAACGAGATCGACCAACCAGGTGGGAAAGATTCAACCATTAGATATTTCCTATCTTATAAATATATATATTTATAAAATGTTAGAATATTAGAAAAATTATTCGGGTGAAGTATTTAATCAAACACTTACAATAAATTGCAGCCACTTAATGAACTCTTCTTGTTTAAGAGTTTCTACTTCGTCTTTAGATTTACCTGGAAAATAACCACGAACAAATGCTTTTTATATCCTACAATATTTTAAGAAACACAATTTGTATAAACTATATATCAAAAGTTGCAAAAATAAATGTATTGATGTTTACCATTCATATTTGAGCATATCTTCACAATTATTGAGGATATACATACGTAGATGTTTCCATTCCTCCTCTGTAAGTCGGCGAGTCTTATCATTTCCGCTAAGTCGTCAAATTTGTTGGAACATAAGCATGATAAATGGGATGTTAACTCTACCTACGTTATGACAACACAAATTTTATGACTTAGTACAATATAAAAGAAAATAAAACAAAGAGGCTTTGCTTAAAAAAACAAGTAAAAAGAAAAAGAAAGATCATGATAAGTTGCTTGCAGTGGAAAGTATGGTTTTGCTTGCTCACTTCCCTGTGATTGCTTCAATAAGAGAAGTAATTAGTCACAATGTTTGCTTTAAGTCAATAATTACTCATTCATGTTAAGAAACTAAGAACACACCTTATTAGTAGTTTCTACCACTACTACTCCCTTCTTCTGCTGCAATTCGGCCTAAATTCAGATTAACCTTTTCAAGAACTTTCTGCGTGAAATCAGCCCTTGGACTGCAAAAAAGAAGTTTAATTTTTTTTTGAAGGGCATTCCAAAAATACCACACACTCACAAACCAAACAAAAGATTTATCCGAGTTGGTAAAGAGATATATAACTCAAATAACTGAAAATAAAGCTGAACCTAACTGATTTTTAGAACATGAACCAAATTTTAATGATATACGAATAGATCCTAAATTTCTATATCCTAACTATTTATATGTGATTAACTAAACCGATTACTCGAATATTCACCTAAACTTATTTTTTTGGCTAACCAAATCATGTAATGTAATATGGTCCAATTCTAAGTGTCACACGAACCCTGTCAATCAAGGTTATTTTTATTTTTATATTTCTAACCATTGGATGGTGTAAAAGAACAAGAATAGTGCCCAAAATCATACCTATCATCATGATAAGAAAGTCCAGCCATTTCAGTGACTACTTCCAAAGCTTTCCTCCAATTCTCGATCTTTAACTTAATTTCCTCAATTTTATCCTCAGTATTGCCTTCTTTAGCAAGCAAAGACTTTTTCTTAGCCATAAACTTTTCCCCAAACTCTTCACTCTGTTTCTTAACACTTGCAACTGTTACCATAAGGAAGATAGGTATGACTGCTTTGATCTTATCCGTCTCTATACAATTCTTGATCTCCTCAACTTCCTCAAGACACCAATCTGACTCAGGAAAGTTCTTGGAAAAGATCACAATCACAATCTTTGAGTTTCGGATGGGTACAAATATATTCTTGAGAGGTTGTCCGGTTAAGTCCTCATCGGTCAACACATTTACATTTCCTTCTATTAACTTCTGTTTGATAGAGCTTAATAATCCTAATCGGTCATCTTTGCCCTGGAATGATATGAACACCTGATCCTTCTTGTAATAAGCATTCGTCATCTCAAACACACAAAAAAAGTTTGGATCTTTGTTTGCTTGTTAGAGAGAGAAAACAAAGTTTTTGAGTATAAGCAAAAGTCAACTAAACAACAAAGGTTCTAATATTACTAATATATATAATGTTACTACGTAATATACGTACTATCATTGGTTACTTCAAAAAGTTGAATTTTTAATTTATTATATCAAAATTTATACATGAAACTTTCAGTTGACCAAATGTTTGATGACCTAGTTGTATTCCAAAGGGGTAGGTTTATTCTGTTTCTAAATTGAAATTAATTTTTATTTTTTGGTAAATAAAATCAATACACACTATGACTGGATGATTTATCTGGCAATAATTGTTTTTGACGGNGTTTGATGACCTAGTTGTATTCCAAAGGGGTAGGTTTATTCTGTTTCTAAATTGAAATCAATTTTTATTTTTTGGTATAAAAAATCAATACACGCTATGACTGGATGATTTATCTGGCAATAATTGTTTTTGACGGATGGCGTCAGTAATGATAATTAGTTAACTATTGACTGATTATCGACGTCTGACATTCGTCGATAGTTATCCTTCAATAGTCTGCCGGTAATTATGGATTTCTCTTTCAATAAGCATCCGTCAAAAATATTATTAACGGATTCGTGATGGATGGTTATAAATTATTTTTAAATATATTTCCTTTTTATTTTTTATTTTTTTATTAAAATATATATATTTCATTAAATTATAATTGATTAATAATAAAAATATTTTAATAAAATTTTAAATAAAATTTACAAAATTATATAAATATAATTGTTTTTAATTACAAAAATAAAAAAAGAAAAAGAAAAACGAGCTCACAATATCGCATCCATCGTCTCCTACATTTTCGCCATCCGGCTCTAATCCTCTTGACGCGGCGCCACCAAATCTTCGACCAACTTTTAATGGGTCTTTACTTTAGCGTCTTTCCTCCGCATCTCCTCGTCCCTGATAGGACTCTTCGCCGATCGAGATCCTGGTTAACAATATCGGGACATGTTCCCAAATCCCAACACGCGCCCCTTCGACTTCTTCGTCATATGAAAAAACCTAAATAAAAATGTTAGAAATATATATATTGAAACATTATAAAATAAACTTATAATAACACTTACCTCGGTGATGATCTCGTACTCCGTCTCGAGCGGGATATTCTCACCCTCCGGTGTCTGCTAAGTCGCCCTCATCTCCTCTATAATCCTCTTGGACGTCTCATCCAACTTCCTAACTACATTAATATGAAGTTTTCTCGACTTCTTGTTGGTGTGAATGTCCTCCACAAGCTCAATGGGGTCGTCCGCCGCCCTTTTTTACGAAATTGTTTAAAGTTTTAGTTAGATCTATATTTGATTAAAAGATTAAATTAACTATTTCAAATGTGTATTCATACCACCTCCTGATCACGAGTGATCGAACTCTTAGCACCCAAGTTCGTAATCGCAATGCATATACCGTTGCGGGTGCTATACCGGTTCTTCTTGTTTGTCGTCGATAATTTTTCAGTCTTGGGTTCATCCCAATAATGAACGAGATCTGGGAAGAGGCTCTCATGCATCTCCTTAGCCTTCTTGCCTCGCTTCTTCCATGTAGTCTTCCAGGTGGGGAAGTGGTTGGTGTAAATCCATGTTACCTTCCTACTAAAATCAGTCTCGACCACTCTGTCCGGATCAAACAGGTGATAGATGGACACTAGTTGAATCTTGTGCATACTCCGTTAATCAGAATGCTGGAATTGGACACGTTCTGTCTTCCATGATGTGAAGCTCATATTGAGAACAAATATCTGGCAAGTCTAATCTAGATTTGAAATTGTCTTTGGTTTTCCCTTGGACATTTAGAACATTGTTCATTATGTTGTCAACGAAGTTCTTCTCAATATGCATCACATATAGGTTATGCCTCAACAAATGGTCTTTTCATTAAGGAAAACCCCATAATATGTTTTTCTAGTGCTAGTTATGTTGTTTTCCTGCAAACTCAACATTGACATGTCCATTTCCACCAAAATTAGCACCATTGGTCCTTTCAACACTAAAATCTCTCATTTGTCTTAATAGATATGTGCCATCTAATTCAGGAGGTGGACCTTCACCACATCTTTTCTTCGTGAATAATTGATAGGTTAAGGATTTAATTCCTAAAACTAATACTGCAGAGAACATATCAATGTAGTAAAGTATAATGTCGAATCCCACAAAGACCAGAAAGTACACGATTTAGTTAAATCTAGAATCAAGCTAAAGCGGATAATAAGATTGGTCGTGACCGAAATTAAAATAGTAAATTAAAAGGGGTTGTAAACTATAGAATAAAAACGCCAGGAGTCAGGGAATCCACAAGTAGTCAGGTTTAAAAGTCAAATTATCATACAAGGATTTTCTTTGAAAATAGTTCTCAACATGAAAGAAAATGATGGAATAATCTCCTCTCGGAGTATTAAATCCTATGCTCAAATTATCAGAAACAAACTCTCGCTGTTTTTTAAATAATTTGATCATTCATTAATGTTCATATTTAATTGTTCACAAGCATTCATGACAATACTCTCGCAAAAAAGAACACTTATTCAGCTAGACTATATCCATCTTCTAAACCAAATCTCTTTGCGTTTATTAACTTATATCAATAAACTAGATGGCCAATCTAATTTATGCATTAACAACAAGTCTAGACTAAGAACCTATCAATTGTTATCCCCTTATGATAAATCTAACAATCAAACCTGATTTCCTTGGGAAACCCTAAAACCTAACTAGTGAACTACTCAAACATTGAAAAGCAAACACAAATCAATATCTTTGAAGAACACATAGTAAATAAGTATAGATTATTAAAAAGGGTTCAAAAATTATTCTCCGAATTAAGGTGTTGAATCTCTTCTCCCTCAGAAAAATTATCCAAAATAAAAATAAAGCTTAGTTCTAAAACCTAAAACCATAAGGTTTTTAAATTTAAAAAAGGTAAAATAATAATATATGGAAATTAGGATAAACTTGAGGACTTGGATGAAAAATTGGGAATTTTCCGGTTCTTCTCGGGGGAGTTGCTCGATCGAGCACATGGTTTCCTGATCGAGCACTCTTTGAATTTGCACGATTATTCTTCAGTTAGCCCGACCAATCCAAAGCATTAGATTTTCAAGGAGGATTTTCCCGATCGACAACATAGTTGCCCGATCAGGCAGAACGTAAAAAGGTTGCTCGATCGATTTCCAAAAGTGCTCGATCGATTATAAGCTTATGCAACTTCTGAAATCCTCTGAAATGCATCATTTTTCTCTAAAACGACCCGAACACCTAGAATCCTGAAAATATGTTAGGAAAACACTCGGAATAATGCATAATAGTAGATATAAATGCCCACTATTATGCACTAAAACCGAGTAATATCAACTCTCGCAGGCTTAGATTTTTGCTTATCCTCAAGTAAAGCAAGATTCAATCCGGAGAAGTGGTTTGAAATGGACCACACAGAAACTCACAAAATCTCAAAAACCATAAGCATAGTTTCAAAATTCAAAAGATACCAATCTCAAACAACTACTTTAAATGAATTTCTTACCACCACTAAACTAATAACATGTTCCCTACTCTAAATCTCAAATCAATCAAGTATAAAATCATATCAACCAGCTCTTTAAATTCATTTAAGTTCATATACATGCATTCTCACATATGGTATATCAATCAACTTACTCAAGTACCTATCAAAATGCCCGTACCAAACAGAGCATCAACTGACTTTCGTTCCTGATCCTTTCTCCCTTTCTCACTTATTTTTTTCTTTTTCTTTTCTTACTGCCTTTTTCTTTTTTTTTCTCTTTTCTTCGCATTTCTGCACTTTTCTTTCTTTTCTTTTCATCATTTTTTTCTTCTTTTTTTAAAGCAGCCAGCAATTCGCTGAGGTTGACTATGGACTTCTAGGTCACGCTTTCAACCCTTTTTCTGAACCATTTTCTTTTTATTTTCTTGAATGGAGAGAGAGGGAAATGACATGAACCGTACTAAAAGAACTTGTCGGTTTTACAGAAAACTGAAGAACAAGATACCTAATTCTCAGAGTATATCAACACGATAGGCAAGAATAATTCAAAATTAAGATTAATTCCTATCATGGTAGAGCTAGCATCAAATCATCAATAACTCAAAAGATCAGAACTTTCAGAAACAAAGCAATCAGTAATGGGGTTCCAGTCATAATCCCAACAATCAATCTAAGTCAGTAGTCTAGAAAAATCGAGTACCATACCCACACTTGGTTATTTATCATCATTGATTTTGATCATGGTTCCTTTGACTCGATAGACTCAGCTAAATCAAAAACGAAAGTTTGAAATTTTTTACCAAAAAGACAAAACATCAAAACGTAGTTAGTATCTTTACACCCTCCCCCAGACTTACTTCACATCGTCTCGGTGTGAAAATAAATCCAAGAAAAGGAATAAAAGTAACCAGAATCAATTAGAAAAGTCCCCAATATATGAAAGTAGATAATAAATACTATACGAGTTCAAGGGAGTGAGAGGTACTAATGGTGAACTGCTCTCAAATCTGTTTAGAATTCCTATGCCTCATCTGCTATACCAGCAAAAAGAAAAAAAATTCAAGAGAAGTGTTAGCAATGGTTGAACAATGATTTAGCAAGGCTAGCTTATAAGCTAACAAGAATCAATTGTAAGAGAAACCATTAAGGATATGATGATCGATCAATACTAATTAAAAATTAGCAAGAATCATATATAAGAGGCATCATTCATAATAGTTAACATCAATCATTCGAGTATCACATAATCAATTGGTAAGTAAAGAGCAATGATCAAGCAATACTAATTATAATTAGCAAGAATCAAGAATTACTTAATGAGAAAAACCAATCGATCATGAATATAAAACAACTCAAGTCAAAACATCAAGAAAGGTGGTGAATGGTGAGTAACGATCTAAGCAATAGTAATTAAAATTAGCAAGAATCAAGAGAGAAACCATTAATAGAACCAACAATTTAAGTGAGATGATGAGTAATGAAAATAGATAAGAAATAACCCGGAATGTCTATGAAGACCCTTCACCAGTAACAACCTAAATTAATTGAACTCAAAACTAAAAATAAGTAAGTTAGGACTAAAACTGACTCAAAATTGAAAAAAAAACTAATCTAGACTCCAAATAGTGGGTTGCCTCCCACTCAGCGCTTGTTTAACGTCACTTAGCTTGACGGTACTTACCTCTAAGTTGGAATTGGGTCAACCTCCAGGGATGTTCCATAACAAGCTTCAAATCCAGTAATTTTAAGCGTTAGAAACCTTACCCACCACACCTTTTGTAATGTTAATCCCCTTCTCTTTGAGCTCCGAGTTGAGTAAAAATCTAAATTTTGAGAAGGGTTTTGAAAACCCCTTGATTTTCACATTATACTCAATTGTATCCCCAAATATTGCTTGAGGGATTATATCCACTTGAGATTCCTTCTTTATATGCTTTGGTTCCACTTTCCCCTTCTCCTTAACCTTGGGATTGTCATTCCTTGTCGAGATTTGAGCTTCTTTGTGTGAGACTGCATCAACTTCACACTTAGGATCATGTTCAATATGAAGTTCATTCTTCACCTCTTCCTCTTTTACCATAGTCAGCTTAGGTGTTCCCTTTGGAGGAATCGCTGGATAGAAAACCATTTTCTTTATGTTCTTCAAAGATATGCGCTGATTAGGTAGATGAACAACGGCTCATACGTTGCAAGAAAATGTCTCCCTAGAACCAGAGGTTCATCTTGGTACCAATTCATCTCCAAGATGTGGAAATCAATAGGAACGAGACAGTTTCGAACTTGTATCAATAGATCAGCGATAAACCAAATGGAAAATATAGTAGAGTCATCAGCAAGCTTAAAAGTCATTCTAGAAGGTGTAATACCGGATAGCCCCAATCTTTCAGCAACAATCACTGACATAGCTCTCACATTAGCTCTACTCCATTAATTGAGCAAGAAACTAAGAATTCCCTGTGGTCTTGTAGCGTATGAAGCTTTCTAAGTGGATTTCGTTGCTTCCCAATCATCTCTCCATCCATAAACTCTGATTTGGGCTTCCTAGGTGGCATTGGGTATGGAATTCTCAGTTTATAAGTATTTAGAAGAATTTTTGAATCCAGGTGCGTCTGCTCGATCGGGCAAATTGCTCTTATTTTTTCCCGACTCTAGGGATCGATCGGGTTAGTGGTGTGCCCGATCGATCAAAACCTCCTGGAATTTTCTTTCCTTGGTGCTCAATCGGGCATGGAGTGCCCTGTCGATCTCTTCCCAAGAAATTGTTTTTCCCGATCGGGCAAAGGGTGCTGATCGGGAAAAGGGTGCTCGATCGGGAAAAGGGTGCTCGATCGGGAAAAGGGTGCTTGATCGGGAGTATTGTCTTAGGGGCTTATGAACATATCAAAGCTGACTTGAAAAGCATGTTTGAATTATCCAAATACGGCGGGAGTTTGTCTTTAGTGACTCGAACATAGGAATCTAATACTTTGGGAGGAGATTAGTCTAGCTTTTTTCTTTTGAGTTGAGAACTATTTTCAAAGAAAATCATGCATGTTAACCTTGACTTTTAACCTGAATACATGTGGAATTTCCTATTGCCTATCGTTTTCGTTATTTACTTTACACCCATTTTTACTTTATCGTCATTGTTATTTTCTAATCAACACCATCTTTTAAATATGTTCCTAGCATGATTCGATTTTAAACTAAGAGTCGTACATTCTTGGTCTCTGTAGATTAGATCCCTCATATACTATTGTGTTTGCTGTGGACTTTTTAGCAATTGTGTTTGTTTTACATGAACAATATATATACACGTAAA
>OVBE01006701.1:0-19469 GCA_900406425.1 Iberis pinnata | reverse complement strand
GACACCTTATTTCCAAATTACCTAACATAAAAGTGTTCATTTAGCAAATTTTTTCTTCTTTGAATCATAATCCTTCATTTTTTTTGCTTGTGCATCCTTATAATAATGTTCGAAAGTTCTCAGTTTAAAGAGAATTTTCTCTTTGTTTCAAAAACTTACTGCAGAAATATCTTCTTCCTCTTATGCAAAACTTGAAGATATTAAGACTTTTAAAAAGCTTGCTTTATCTAGTCTTAACAAGTAAAAAGAGACTGAAGATTATGTTACTACTACTTCACAAAGCTTAAATCCAAATGTACCCAAATATATTATGACCATTAAGAGATACATTGAAAGTGATACTCAATTGATCTCAGGTCAGTCTTAAAGACGAGGAAATATGTTATCACGCTATTGAAACGCATATACACATTTTTCATTAAAAACGAGGAAATGTATTTTGTTGCCAAAAATTTGGAAACATGTTTTATGCCAAAAACGAGAATAACACATTTTCTAGTCAATATTGCAGAAACGTAGAATTGTATATATATTTTTGTCAAAAGCTCAGAAACGCATTTTTCTGCCAAAAATGTGGAAACGTGTTTTTCTGCCAAAAATAAATTTTGGTTTTTGCAAAAAAAAAAAAAAATTGTATGTTTTCAGCAGGACAATGTGTTTTTGACGAAAAAAATGTGTTTCTGTGATTTTTTGTAAAAAACCGTGTTTCCATATTTTTACCGAGAAAATGTGATTTCAGACTTTTTGCATGTAAATGTTCTTAAGAAGAAAAACACTTCCTCTAAATTTTTTTCTTTTATATATTTGAGATGCTGAGTATGAAATATCACATTTTTTAATATTTCAAATAACTAAATATTTTATAATTTAAAATTTTAGCATCAAATGTTGCATCTATGTACTATTTTAAAATAATCATATGAACAATATTTAAACATTTTTATCCGTATAACATCTACTATATTCGTAAACAAATGGTCTCTAAATGGATTTAACCATGATTTTTAAAGTTTATATTGTACTCGTTGCTAGAAAAACTAAAATTTAGCAAAATTTAAAAAAATCTCTCTCTACAAATTTTCTTGATCGCTACCGTTTTTTGCGATGTCGTTCCGCCGCTGGTGTCCGGCCTTTGTGTTGGCGGTCAACGGATCTCTCTTGTTTTTTTCTTTTGTCTTGGCATTTCTCCGTGAACTCTAGATCTCCTTTCCATATTCATTTCACGCCACTCTCTCTGTCGAGTGATGTCCCCCATCATGCATGTTCCTGTTCTGAAGCCGATTCAACTTCTCAGGATCCTAGGTGTCTCTAATGTCTGATCTTATGCAGGTTATCCTGGTGGTGTTGTATGCGGCGGCATAATGGTCTACATGTTCACTTTGGCGTTTCTCGGTCACGGATAGCTGGGCGGTGGTTGTGGATCCATGATTTCGACGGGTCTCAGAGATTAATAATCGGCAGGATCTTCATTGGATGGTTCTTTATCCTTTCTGTCGACTCACTATTGCAGTTGCTTGCAGTGGTTGTTGGTTGATCCGCTTTGTCGGATTTCTCTCGGCGGTTCTATTGGTGGTTGGCGGTGCTGATTCTGCATTAGGGATTAGGGTTTTCTGTCTTTTGCTGGGCTACTGGGCTTTAGTTTTTTTTTTTTAAAGCTCATTGGCCTTATTACTCAGCCTAAGCTTTCATTTTGTGTGTCTACATGTTTGGGCATGTATTGTTATGTTTATTATGTTATGCTTTTAATCTTTTGTGTCTTTGTCAACTTATTGTTTTTAGATAGGACGGACCAACTCTATATGGGTATGTCTCCGGTTTTAAATTCACGTTATGACGATTTTAGACTGTCTTTTAGGGATATCAGGATTTGTATTTGTCGGTATAGAAAGTTTTACTTTTTAGGATCCGTTTCGAAACTTGTTTATCAACTCCATTACGGAGTCCTTGTGTCCTCTTGATCTGAGAGCATTTGCCCTTTGTAGGCTTTTAATCTTCCTCTTAGTGGGATTTGTACTACACTTTGTAGATCTTTGTATTCTAAACTAGATAGTAATCCGCGCAATACGCAGAATAATGATTTATTTTCCATATTTTAAAACTTTGGTTAAGTTATTAATTATAAATGTAAGGTTTCCTTTTGTGTTTATTTTTTGTTTTGTGTATATGATGGGGGTGACGACCTATTTCCCCCTCGGAGGTATCATATTGCACCAGATGCACCCAAACTTAAGACCTAGTGTTATTTAACTCTGTTATGAAACTTAAATATCTAGATACCTCCGTACTAAATCATATAGACTTAAAAACCCCTCATAATAAAGTTATAAATCACAATACACCCACCTATTGGTTTAGTTGGTTCAGTATTTTTAAATAAACCATTTGGTTTGACTAAACCGAAATCTAATTTAACTTTACAAAATTAAAAATTATAAAAAAGCTATACAAAATTATAAAAATTATAAAAAATACAAAGAAAATTATAAAAAATATAAAAATTATAAAATTATAAAATATATACCTAAATTATAAAAAATATAAAAAGAATATAAAAATTACGAAAAATACTAAAAATATAAAAGTTATAAAAACTATTAAAATCATAAAAATATAAAAATATAAAAATGTATAAAGAGTTATAAAAGTTATAAAAATTATAAATTTGTAAAAAAAATAAAAATTATAAAAACTTATAAAGTTATTAAAAATTTTAGTTTTTTAAAAAATTGAGAAAATATTATAAAAACGATGGAATATCATGGAAAATTATGAAAAAATAAAAAAATTATAAAAATAGCTTTTTAATAGTTTATTTTCTATAAAGAAAAAAGTAGTCTAAATAGAAAACCTAAACACCTTTTTTCACCCTCATCCACCATCATTGTGATATTGTTTATATATTGTTTTTTATAAGAAGTAGTCTATATAGAAAACCTAAACACTTTTAAGAAAAAAGTTACTTTCCGAAAATTGAAATAAAATATATAAAAAAAAATAATTTTTTATAATTTTTATAGTTTTTAATAATTTTTTTGTAATTTTTTGCAAGTTTTTATAGTTATTTGTAATTTTTGCAAGTTTTTATAATTTTTTATACTTTATTTACAAATTTTTTAAATCTATTAATTTTTAAAAAATATTTTATATTTTTCTGTAATTTTTCTATACTTTTTGTATTTTTTATAATTTTAACTTATATTTTTGTAAAAAAAGAGTACCAAATTAGATTGAAAGGGGAAATTAGGGTTCTACTCTACAATCGACATGGCTCTCCAATTAAGCGAAAGAGAAACAAAGGATGGATTTTGGATCGAGAAGAAGGCAATGGAAACCTCCGATTCCGGTGAAGGAGAAATTGAGTTCGAGGGAGATGAGGTTGATACTGATTCAAATTGGGACAAGGACAGCTTCGATGGTCGAATATATCATTCCTCTGATGATAACAGCGAGTATTCTGACGAGGATATTGAGCGAAGTTGCCGATCTTACAATCGTAAGGTCATCGAAACCAAGGGTTTCTTTGAGCCAGACGAAAGTTTCCCCCTCGTGATGTGGTCTGGAATTGGTATAGTCTGGGATCTGGAAGAAGAAGTTAGGGAAGGTATCACAACTCGTGAGTTTCTTTCACAGATGGCAAGAGAATGTGTTCAAAAATATAACAAACGAAAGAATAAGAAAGTCCAATTCGATCATTTCTTGAGGGCGAATTTCAAACCAGGAGGCACAACAAAGTATTATATTACTTTTGCTGCTAGAGATCAATCTGATGAAACTTTTGTTGAGTATCAAGCTAAAGTGTTTAGGTCTGGAGGCAAAACTTATCCAATCTTTTGCAGACCGTCTCCTACAACCAGAAAAGAGTGACAGCAACTAATGTGATGGAAGAAAGAGATTTAGCTGAGGTGATGGAAGAGATCAGTAGAAGAGTATTTCTAGTTTATTATGATGTAATAACTCTATTAAACCATGTTATTAGTCACTGTTATGATGTAATAACTCTATTGAACCATGTTATTAAAGTGTCAAAAAAAAAAAAACTTATATTTTTGTATTTTTAATAGTTTTTAGCTAATTTTTTTAGTTTTTATTATTAAATTATATTTTTTCATAAAATTGAAAAAAAAATCAAAATTTTTGGTTTAATGTATGGTTTACGTGGTAAACCAACAAAATCACAAATTATGGATTTTTAAGTCTATATAATTTAATATGGAGGTATCTAAATATTTAAGTTTCATAACATGTTTAAATAGCATTAGGTCTTAAGTTTGGGTGCATCTGGTGCTATATGATACTTCCGAGAGGGAAATAGGTCGTCAGCCCTATATGATGTAATATGTGTATTAAATAATATAAACTAAATAAATTAACTAGGTAGTTTGACTATCTAAAATGTGTGTTTTGGTTTTTTAAATGATGTAATATGTGCATTTCATTATCGTTATGTGTATAAAATGCTGGTTAAAATTTTTTTTAAAACCAATTTTACAATTTCACTATTTTTTACAAATATATTTAAATCCAAAAATTTGAATATATATATATATATATATATATGCCTATGTTTTTTATTTTTGTTGTCTCTGTTTGATACAAACACATATATATTTAGAAAAATTAAAAAATACAAAAATATTATTTTAAAATCAGTTATCTTATTTGAATTTTCATATTTAGCTACAAATATTTAATTTCTTTTATATTTTTATTTTATTTATATTCGATAGATAAAAACCCGTGAATATATTACGAAATAAAAAATGTTTTTTTGAATCTTTTTATATTTCGTTTAAGATGTTTATATAATTGTTTAACTTGATATAATAAGTATTAAACATATTTAACACTTTCATGAATTAACCCAAATTCAGAAGATACAAATAAATAAAACATTGGATCACTTTCATGAAATCAAAATAATATTTATCACTTTCAATTTTTAATTCGTTTTTATTAGAAACAAATTAAACCGAATATATTTTTACTATTTAGATGAAAATTAAATAAGACACTTAAACTTTTTAAGGTAAATAATATTATCACATTCATTTTATAGATTCGATTTTAAATAAAATCAATTTTAACTAAATATTATTTGTGATTGGAGCTTGATTAAATCGGATTCCTGCACTTACTGCACCAAAATTGGTGTGAGATTAAAACTAATCTTTATTCTAACAAAATCTTTATTCTAACAAAATCTTTAAAAATTAAAATATCTTTACTATTAAATGTAATTTAATTAGAATTTTGGATATTTTAGATAACTGAATTTAAAGATAAAAAATATTTTATTTTAAAATAAATTTTTGTATTCTAAAGGAAATCTTTTTTCAAAAATATAACTCGAATATATACTTTAAAAATATGACCTATAAGATTAGAATTATTATTTCGAAAATTTTTAAAATACGAAAATATTATTTGTCTCCTTAATTAACATATCATCTTGATTTTTTAATAAAAATATATAATAAATACATTAATTAAATATAGTCAAATATATTTAAATCCTAAAATTTGAATACATATGTGTCTATATCTATACTACTAAATGGGATGACACTATTGAAAATAACCTTATAGTTATGTGGTATATTACTAAAAATGCCATTGCAAATCAATGCTTTCATGAACAAACAAACAAAAACGGATGAGGGGCATTTTTGTCCGATCAAATGTTGAAAACGCGCGGATCTATATTTGGGTCGGGTATGACCCGGCTCGAGATGCAGGTTCGATCCACAGAGAATGCATTTTCTGTTTTTTTTTCATAAAAATGTGCGGATATAATACAAATATATTTACTCGATTTGAAATATAACCAATAGTTCTACTTGGCATTGGTGGTTAACGCGTTTATAAGTGAACCCGAGGTTGGAGGTTTGACACACTGCAAATGTGTTTATTGATTTTTATTCGAAAACGCTATTTACGTATAAATATATAATAATCAATATGAATGATAGACAATAAAATTAATTGGTGTTAGTGGTTGACGTATGGGGAACCAAGATGTTGGTATGGAGTTCGATACCCTGTTTTTTTTATTAACCAATTGTTTTGTTTTTTATAATATTGATTTTTAAAGCCTTTATTTCTTTGATATTTTAAAACAATTTAATAAATTTGCAAATTCAAATGGTTCAACTTATGGTATTATTTTTTAAACTCGAAAAATAGAGATTATAATATATTTTCCTTAAATCATAACAAAATTAATTGTGTCTCTAAATTTTTTTTTTCAAATTTATAAATTTAATTAGTTGCCTAAATAAATTGATAAGTACATTTTAAAAACTTAAAATAAATTCTATTTTTAAATAAAAAAACGAAAAGTATTTTCTCATTTATCTTAAAAGGATAATTTTCAATTATCTTTTTAATTTTTAAACTTTAAATTAAATTTGATAAGTATTATTTTTAAACTAGAAAAATCAATAGATTAAATTATAATATTTGTTCCATAAATTACAACAAACTTAACTGTTATTTAGAAATTTATATTTAAATTTTATAAATTGAAATTAGTTTCCTAAATAATCGATAAGTATATCTTTTAAACTTAAGATATAGTATATTGTTTTTAAAAAACGAAAAAATATTTTGTTAAATAAATCCAATTTCTTAAATTCATAATTTAATATTATTATTCGAATATTTTTTCCAAAATATCAACTAACGGAATTAGTTTATTATATATTTAAAAAAGATAAAGTGAATTATAATATTTTTTAGAAACTTATATAGGAACGAGTTTGATGATTTGTTAGAATCCGGATTTGAAAATTGATGATTTGTTAGAATTCGGATCTGGAAAATTGATATTATGTAAAAACTTTAATTAAATTATTTCCTAATTATTCAAATAATATAAATTTTCATTTAAAATAAGATCATCAAGAATATCTTTGTTAACAATTAACCAAAAATATCTTAACAAATAAATCCACTTTCCGAAATTCATATTCAATATTATTATTCTGATATTTTTTTCCAAAATATCCACTAACAGAATTAGTTTACTATATATTTAAAAAAGATAAAGTGAATTATAATATTTTTAGAAACTTATATAGGAATGGGTTTGATGATTTATTAGAATCCGGATTTGGAAAATCGATGATTTGTTAGAATCCGGATTTGGAAAATTGATATTATGTAAAAATTTCAATTAAATTATTTCCTAATTATTCAAGTAATATAAATTTTCATTTAAAATAAGATCATCAAGAATATCTTTGTTAACAATTAAGCAAAAATATCTTAACAAACCTAAATTATTTTCTTTATATATAGGTCATCAGCATGAAACTTCAATTCATTCCCCATACAAACTTTGTATAGTTTCTCTAAACCTATCGAACTTTTGTTCAAGTTTCTATTGTTTCATATATTTTTTGTTTTGTTTACATTACGTTTTCATTCATTGTAGTTTCGTATCATGTTTTGTTATAACTGTTTCGTATATTAAGTTCTTCTTCTTTCTTTTTATTATAACCTTATTACTGTTTATTGAATGTAGAAAATGGATAAAACATTCACTCATAAACAAAAAGACTCATGATCGAAGAGAAAATTCAATAAGATTTTAAATATTAGGTAACTTTTCTACATATTATTTACTTTATTTAACCTTATGCATTGCATAATAATATTTAGATCCACAATATGCCATTTTTGATTTATAAATATTGTTACCAATATAAAAATATTATGTATAGATATTGATATTTTTAATTAAATAAAAACTATATGCAAAAAATCTAAAAATACATATAATAATAATGTTACCTTACCTATTATTTTTATTATTGAAAGTACATTCGATTTAAGAAACTTATTCAATTACTAATACGATATTATTAATAATAACTAATTATTAGTAATGATTATAATATTTGTTGTATAGAATCGGCTAGATGCCCTTCGATTTTTTTTATTCTCTATATTTTAGGTAATTTTTCTATGTATTATTTACTTAATTTAATTTTATTCATTGCATAATAATCTATAGATCGTTAATGTTCTATTTGCGATCTATAAAATATTGTTACCTAGAATCACTAGATTATATTCGATTTGTTAAGTATCTATATTTTAGTAAACTTCTTTAAATAAATTATAAAATTTTCGTACTAAAGATCCTCAATATTATAGCAAGAAACAAATGGAAGTAATAATTGCAACAATATGGAAAATTGTTACAAATGGTAATTAAATATTAATATAAAATCTATTAAATATTAACTATGTTCTGGAATATTCCATATTATTAATATATATATACATAGGCTACATTATTTAGCTTATTCATCAATTATTTGATTATAGCATTTTAAGCTACAAAAACATAAACGAAAAAATGTTGCACGCTATCAAAATTATACCATTGAAACTTGTGAAAACATACAAAGTGTCATGGTTTATTAAGGTCAAAGTCATCCATAGTTGGACTCAGGATAACACGAGATCGGTGGAACTCATATTGTGCTATGAGATTTAAACAAATTATATATGAGATTCCACATCTAATATTTAAATAAATTAATTGAAAAAGAAATTAAAACTAATATGTATTAATATTAATATTATAAAATCAAATCGATAACAACTATCATATAGTTTTATATTTTAATTTATAAATTGTTTGTAGATTTTATAAAAATTACCAGATTTAGTTAGTTTGAATAATTATTTAATCTATCATTTTGAAAATTCCAGAAAAACAATTGTTAGTCTTTTTGTTGTTCAAATTATGGTAAGATATCAATGTTAAGCAATTAGATAAATCTATAAAAAAATTAAAACTAAAACATTAAAGTTTATACAACAATATACAAAAAAATATATTAAGGTTTAGGATTTTACTAATAAAAGAAATTTATATATGTTTTAGTTATGATAATTATCTATATAATATCTAACATATAAAACTAAAAAAAATATTTTAAAATTAAATAAACCGGATATTTCAAAATTTTAGTTATTTAAAATTTATTATAAAAATTAATGATCAAATTTATAATATATTAGTTTATTAGTTAATTATTTTTATGTGATATTACAAGTCTCATATTTAAACTGAAATTTTTTAAAAATATTAAATTAATATATATTATAAAATCGAATGGATAACAGCTATAATATAGTTTTATGTTTTAATCTAAAAAATTTTGTAAATATTTTTTAAAATTACCAGATTTGGTTGGTTTGTAACATTATTTAATTTATAATTAATAGTAATAGTTTGTTAATATTTATTACAATATTAACAAATTAAAATTTGTAATTAATAGTAACAGTTTGTTAATATATTCTTATATATTTTTTATTTTATTAGGTTAAATAAATATAAATACGGATTTCATAATCTATAATTATTAAACAAAAATATATTTGTAACAATTTAAAACTATTGTAAATACCATTAAATAAATAGTATGCAATATAAACATACAAAAATATATAATATATATTCTAAATCTTGACTGAATACAAAAATACAACACTTAACATAAAACAAAATGTATAGTTATAAATATTACATACAAATAAAATGAAATACACCACATATATTATACGATTAAAAAACTAAATTAAATCTGAATGAAACATGTTACATATTTTACAAAATCAATTGATAATTTATTTATCCCTCGCATAGCGCGGGTTCGTAACTAGATTGATTCCACTACTAAAAGAAAATAATAATTCTATTACAAATACTAAACTATAATTTTTTATCAAAAATAAAAATGTTTTTTTTTAAAATATATTTATTTAAAAAAATATATATTTTTCCGCGCATAGCGCGGGTCCTTAACTAGTTTTTATTGTAGTTATATCTGATTGATACAAACTCGTGAATATTTGGAAAAACAAAAAAAATACAAAAATATTATTTCAAAATCAATTATCTTATTTAAATTTTCATAATTATCTACAAATAAGCTTTTTTTTTTTGCCATCTTAAATTAATAAAGGGGAAAGGGAAAACAAAGTACAGGGGAAACAAAAACAGAGAAACAGCAAAAGAACAAAAAGAGCTTGAGACAACAGCTTAAGTAATCTCTGAATCAAAGAGGGAGACAAGCCAAGAAGGAGGGCCTGAAGCAACATAGGATTGCCAGAGATTACAGGAGATGACACTCGAAGCTATTTGATGGGCTCCTCTGTTCTGGAAACGAGCCTCAAAAGCAAAAGACCAGCTTCTGAAGGAAGAGAGGAGAGCCAAAAGGGAGGACAGGTTAGCGTGCTCAGAATGCCAGGGAGAGGAAGAGGAAAGGCACTTCACGAGCCTTCCTGATTCAGAGCCAAAAATAACCGAGGGGAAGTGAAGGTCCAACATACTAGAAACAGCCCATGAGGTGGCCTTGAATAGAGCTGCTGACTTTGAGGGAATTCGAGTAAAAGATCGTCTGCTATGAAGAAGGACCTGACCGGAGGAGTTTCTAAGAACCCAAGAAGCTCCTAATTGATTTGTTTTAGAATTCCAGCACGAGCCTATGTTACATTTAAGGCAAGGAGGGGATGGAGGGATCCAAGATTTAGCCTCTAATAGTCTAACTTGATTCACTGAAGAATCAGATTGGTTCGCAAGAAACCAAAGAGATGCTTCTTGAGAGGCTTTTTCAACTGTTAGATTGGGATGAAACATATGCCCTTCTATGGAGAATTTGTTTCTTGATTTCCAAATACCTCAAAGAAGCCAGGGAACAGTTCTTCTAATGGACCAGGGAATTGATGTGTCCTTTAAAACCATATAGAGATGGTTGATGTTGGCATAGACTGATGTTGAGTGGTAACCTTCAAGAGGGAAGGGAAGATTAGACAGTGCCCATATCTGCCTTGAAAACGTGCAAACAAAAAGACAATGGTTAATGGTTTCTTCCTCATGACCACAGAAGGAGCAAGTGTCAGTGACTTTTAGTTTACGTAAAGCAAGATTGTTTATGACTGGGAAAGCATTACTCAGAGCCTTCCACCAAAAAACTCTGATTTTGGGGGGTGCTTTAAGTGACCAAGACTATTCTTTCAGAGGGATTAGAGAAGGATGAGAGCAGACATTGGTAATAAGCTCTGCATATTTTGTGGTATGAGCCAAAGAATAGGCTGTTTTAGTAGATAATTCCCCGTTTGAAGTATGACACCAAATGTGATAATCTTCAATTGAATTCCTTGGTTTGATAAGCTTGATTCTTGCTTGATCTTCGCTATGAAACCAGAAACCTAACTTGTCCATATCCCAATTTCCAGTTGAGACAGAGATTAAGTCAGAGACTTTCATGTTGAGATCAATCATCCCTTGTTTTATCAATGGTGCTCTAGTACCTTCCTCTAACCAAGTGCTTGTCCAGACATTTATTGATCTTCCATTTCCCACTGCTTTTCTAATCCCTTTTTTCATTAATTCTCTCCCTTCTAAGAGACTTCTCCAAGCATATGAAGGGGTATCACCTAAGTCAGCATCTAGGAAGTGAGAATGAGGGAAATATTTGCTTTTGATAAACAAAGCACATAAACTTGTTGGTTGACATAAAAATCTCCAACTCTGTTTGGCAAGTAGAGCTAGATTGAAACATTCTAAGTCCTTGAATCACATTCCTCCTTGGTGTTTATAAAGACATAGTTTATCCCAGCTTACCCAGACAATCTTCCTCCTGCCTAAAACCGTGTTCCACCAAAATTCTATCATTGCTGAAGTGATAGAAGAGCAAGTTTGTTTTGGCAACTTGAAACAAGTCATAGCATGGGTAGGTAGTGCTGTTACTACCGCTTTCAGAAGAGTCTCTTTACCACCTTGTGAGAGAAGCTTGCCAAACCATCCTGTCATCTTGGCCCTGAGTTTAGTGTGAATGAAGTTCAAAAGCTTTGTCTTGGAGCCTGTAAAGACTTCAGGTAGGCCTAAGTAATGAGAAGAACCTCCTGATTTATCTATTTGGAGGAGAGCTTTGATAAATTGCCTGTAGTGAAGGTCTATTCTTTTTCCAAAAGTTATGGCAGACTTCTCATAATTGATTTTTTGACCTGAAGCTGTTGAGTATTGTTCTAGAATGGATTTAAGGTTACTGCATTCTTTTAGGGAAGCCTTGCAAATGAAAAGACTATCGTCTGCAAAGAGTAGGTGAGAGATAGATGGACCTTGGTGATGAAGTTGGAGCCCTGAGATTAATCCATATAATTCTGCTTTTTGCATCATATGAGAGATTCCTTCAGCACATATTGCAAATAGAAGTGGGGAAATTGGATCTCCTTGCCTAATTCCTCTTGAAGGGGTGATTAAACCAAATTGTTGGTTGTTTATAAGCACTGAGTAATTGACAGAAGTGATACAGCTCATTGTCCATTTTATCCATTTGCTGTCAAAACCAAGCATTGAGAGCATGAATCTGATGTAGTCCCATTCCACTCTGTCAAAGGCCTTTGACATATCTGACTTGATTGCTATATAATTACAAGAGGCATAGGCATTGGATTGGAGGCTATGGAGAATCTCATGTGCTAATAGGATGTTATCCGTCATCAATCTGTTAGCCACAAAACCTGATTGAGCATTGGAAATGATGTTTGGCAGAACCTGTTTTAGTCTAGAAGCTAAGATCTTAGCTACTATCTTGTAGATGACATTGCAGAGGCTGATGGGTCTCAATTGAGTCATTGTGGAAGGGTTTGGGACCTTGGGGATTAGACAGATGTGAGTAAGGTTCCAGTCTCGAGGCATTATTCCTGATATGAAGAAGTTTTGAATTTCAGCAGTTACTTGTTCTCCAATAACTCCCCAAAAGGTTTGATAGAATAAGGCATTATAGCCATCAGGTCCAGGAGCACTAGAAGCCTTTAGTGAGAAAGCAGCTCTTCTAATCTCTTCTTTAGAGACATGTTTGGTTAAGGATTCATTCATTCTGTCTGTGACTCTTGATTCTATTCCTTCTAGCATACGAAAGTCAAGAACTTGACGAGATGAGGTGAATAGATTGCTGAAGTAATGAACTGCAATGTTACCTTTAGAGGAATCCTCTGTGTTGATATTCCCATTATCATCCTTCAAGCATTCTATTCTGTTAGAAGCTCTGTTGGATTTGACAGAAGAATGAAAGTACCTCGTATTTTTGTCACCTGCTTTAAGCCACTTTTCCCTGCTTCTTTGCTGCCAATAAACCTCTTCTTCTTTGTATGCCAACATAAGCTCTTTTTTATTTGAAAGATGTCTCGAGTTGAGGGATTATAGGAGGATTGGAGAGCTTCAAGACGGATTTGAAGGTTTGAGATCTTGAGACTTGAATTAAGTGGGTGATTTCTTTTCCAGTGGCTTATAAACCTTCTGTTAAGCCTTAGCTTGTCTGAGAAGGGAAGGGAAATATCAGAGGTTAACCATGCTTGCATGAGAGAGTCTTTGAAACCTGCTTTGGATAAAAGCCTTTTATCAAACTTGAAATGTCCTTTGAATGAGGAAGTTCCTGCCACCAAGTGTACTAGTACAAGGCGGTGGTCAGAGCCACGCTTATCTAAGAATATTTGGATGGCAGCTGGGAATTGGGAAAGCCAGGCTTTGTTTGAGAAACACCTATCAAGACTTGATTGGATCCATAGGTCACCTCTACGTCCTGCCCAAGTAAAAGGATCTCCTTGACTTTTAAGCTCTTTTAGATTACATGAAGAGATCATGTTTGTAAATGCTTCAAAGAGGGTTGGTGATTGATAAACACCACTTGTTCTTTCCCCTTCATGGAGGACATCATTGAAGTCTCCAAGAACACACCAGCTTGTTGTTCTTAGAACACCAATCCTTGTTAATCTTTCCCATAAGGCATCTCTAAATTTCTTTACTGGATGTCCATAAATAAAACTGATGTAAAAGGGAGAATTGCCAAAAGAGATTTGAGAGTCAATAATATTTTTATTAGCCAAAAGAATTTTTACAGAGACTGAACTTTTCCAAAATAAGGCAAGCCCCCCACTAAGACCAATGGGATCAACTGTATATAGGTGATCATAACCAAGGCCAGCTTGCAAATCCAAAAGAAAATGCTTTTTGTTTTTTTGTTTCACATAAAAACAAAACATCAGGGAAGTAGATTCTTCTCAACTCCCTTAGCCTAGGAACTACCAGGTCAAAAGCACGACCAACACCCTGGCAGTTCCAGCATAGGACACTCATGTGGATTGTGGTAGCCCTTTAGCAGGGCCTACCATAGGCTGAGAAGTATCTTGAGAGGAAGAGCTTTTGGCTTTCTGGATTGATGATGGCTGAGCATCTAAAGATGAGTTGTTTCTTTTACGCTTCAGGGGCTTTTCATCATTTTCCATTAACATATCAAATGAGACTGAGGATCTTTGATGATTTCTGATGAATTTACCAGGCCTGCGTCTAGTGGATTTATGTCCAGAGCTAATCCCGGTATGAGTGGAGTTAGATATTCCAAAAGAGAAAACCGTAGGATTAACTTGGAAAGGAATGAGAGTTCCAGAATGATGTTGAGGTAGCAGGCAGGATTGAAGAGTAGCTGTGATAGGAGAGGAGATCCTATTTAGTGCAGAAGGTCTTCCACTTGAGATTGCAGAAGCGAGGAGCTTGATAGATGAAACTGGAGGTGAGGCTTCTGCTAAGGAGAAATCGAAAACTATTCCTTTCCCTTTATCAGCAGCATTTGATATGAGAGGAGCAGGCTCTAGTCTTAAGATCCTTTTTTGAGAGAGATAGTCAGAGTTAACACTTCTTATTGAGGATCTAATTCTTTCTGCACGGATGTAATGCTCTTCTTTTGGACCAAACTGAATGTATTGCCTCATTTCTTGGAGGATTTCTGGAGCCATTCTTAGTCTTCCTGTGGATGGATCGATTCCTACTTGATCTTCAGTTATTATACCAAAGAGAGGGTCTGCAGGGGAGATTATTAGTTGAGGAGCAGAGGAGTCAGAGCCTTTTCTGATGCTGGAATGTGAGTTTCTTGAGGTTCTGAATTCTGAAAGGGACAATTCTCTTTCTCATGAGTTAGACGTTGGCAGCAATAACAGCGTCTCTGGATTCTTTCAAAGTCATATAGGATTTTGGCTGTTTCACCTGAAGGTAGCCTAACCAGTCTGAAACGTCGTAGAGGTTGATTTATGTGCAGACGAACTTTGACACGTACAAAACCTTTGCTTTGGGATTTGGTAGGATCGAAAGCAAGTTCAATAACTTGTCCAGCAAAGTCTCCAAGTCTTGATATAGCTCCAGCAGAGTAGTGGTTCACTGGTATGTTTCTTAATCTTACCCATACTTCATAAAACTGAAGGAAATCAGGAGGTGGTGAAGGGGACCATCGTTCCATTATTATGACCCATTGGTTATATGTTTGTAAGCCTTTTTCAAGAACAGCTTCCAAATCTGATTCGTATTTGAAAATAAATTGGAATAGATCGGATGATAGGGCTATCCCTCTTACTCTATTTGCCAGTTGCCATTTGCGAGGAAGTTCATGAATGAGATTAGACATCGATTGGCAAAGAGGATTAAGGAGCTTCCCCATTATGCTTAATTTGTTCTGCTCTGAAGAGCTGAACTCTGGTATGTCTGGTAAGTCAAAAGGTTCTTCTGAGTCTTCAAGAGTCATATTGTTGACTTTGCGGAAGAGATCTTCGGACATCAGGAAGATAAAAGAGATTAAAATGGTGATCTGGTGGCGAGATAGATCAGATCTTGGTGAGAATCAGCTGGAGATGGATGAAGAAAGATGAAGTGAACAGAACAATCTAAGAGATCTATGGTTGAGAATCAGTTAAAAGGCATCTAGTGGGGAGAGAGAAAGAAGATCAGAGCTCTAATTAATTAGTCAAAGACACTAATTGAATTAGAGAGGTCTAAGCTCTAGAAATTAGAGAGGTCCTCAGTAAAGTTTTGACTTTATTATTATGCTATCCATCTACAAATAAGCTAACTACCATTTTGAATATTTAATTTTTAAACTTAGTTATATTCTATAGATACAAACCCATAAATATATTATGAAATAAAAAATCATTGAATCTTTTTATATATTATTTAAGATGTTTATATGACTGTTTGATTTGATATAATAATTATTTAAATAATATTTAGCACTTTCATAAACTAACCCTAATTTAGAAGATAAAATAAATAAAGCATTGGATCACTTTCATGAAACCAAAATAATATTTATCACTTTCAATTTAAATTCGGTTTTATTAAAAACAAATTAAACCGAAAATTGTTTTACTATATAGATGATGATTAAATCGGACACTTAAACTATTAAGGCGAATAATATATATCACATTCAGTTTATATGTGCTTGGATTTTGATTAAATCGGTTTTCTGCACTTACTGCAACAAAATATGTGTGAGATTGAAACTAATCATTAAATTCATATAAATAAGAGCTGAAAATGGAGAAGACAACCTTCAATTTTCGATGTGGGATCTTAGTTTTTCTAACGAGGTCTTTATTTTAACAAGTTTTTTAAAAAATTAGAATATCTTTACTATTAAATGTAATTGAATTAAATTTTAGATATTTTAGGTAACTAAATTTTAAAGATATGGAAATATTTTATTTTTAAAATATGGAAATATTATTATAAAATTAATTATCTTATTTAAGATTTCGAAATATTTAGCTACATATAAGGTAACTACCATTTTAATATTTAATTTCTTTAAATTTTTAGAAAGATATAAAAATTATAATTTAAATAATATTATCACATTGATAAATCTAAATCATGATAAATTTTATAATTACAAAAACAAAATGTATCTTCCCACCCAAAATTTTAATTTAGTTATATTCGATAAAGACAAACCCGTGAATATATTATGAAATAAAAATATTTTTATTGAATCTTTTTATATACCATTTAAGATGTTTATATAACTGTTTAACTTGATAATAATTATTTAGATAATATTTAGCACTTTCATGAACTAACTCAAATTTAGATGATAAAATAAATAAAAAAATTGGATCACTTTCATGAAACCAAAATAATATTTATCAATTTCAATTTAAATTCGTTTTTATTAAATACAAATTAATCCGAATAAATTTTTTACTAGATGATTAAATCAGACACTTAAACTATTAAGGCGGATAATATTTATCACATTTAGTTTATAAATTTGATTTCAATAAAATCGAATTTAACTGAATATTATTTGTGCTTGTATCTCGATTAAATCGATCTCCTGCACTTACAGCAGCAAAATTGGTGTGAGATTGAAACTAATCATTAAACTCATATATATAGAAGCTGAAAATGGAAGAGATTACCTTCAATTTTCTATGTGAGATCTTAGTTTTTCTAACGAAATATTTATTATAACAAAATCTTATAAAAATTAGAATATCTTTACTATTAAATGTAATTGAATTAAATTTAAGATATTTTAGGTAACTGAATTTAAAGATATGGATCATAGGTGTCTCTATTGTCTGATCTTATGCAGGTTATCCATGTGGTGTTGTATGCGGCGACAGAATGGTCTTCATGTTCACTTTGGCGTTTCTCGATTACGGATAGCTTGGCGGTGGTTGTGGAATCCATGATTTCGACGGGTCTCGAAGATTAATAATCGGCAGGTTCTTCATTGGATGGTTCTTTATCCTTTTTGTCGACTCACTATTGCAGTGGCTGGCGGTGGTTGTTGGTTGATCCGCTTTGTCGGATTTTTCTCGGCGGTTTTGTTGGTGGTTGGCGGTGTTGAGTCTACATTGGGGATTAGGGATTTTTATCTTTTGTTGGGCTATTGGGCTTTAGTCTTTCTTTGGAATTCCATTGGCCTTGTTACTCAGCCTAAGCTTTCCTTTTGTGTATCTATATGTTTGGACATGTATTGTTATGTTTATTAAGTTATGCTTGTAATCTTTTATGTCTTTGTCAACTTATAGTTTTTAGATAGGGCGGACCAACTCTGTATGGATATGTCTCTGGTTTTAAATTTATGTTATGACGATTTTAGACGTCTTTTCGGAATATCAGGGTTTGTATTTGTTCGTATACAAAGTTTTACTTTTAGGATCCGTTTCGGAACTTATTTATCAACTCTATTACAGAGTCGTTGTGTCCTCTTGATCTTAGAGCATTTATCTTTTGTAGGTTTTTAATCTTCCTCTTAATAAGATTTGTACTACACTTTGTAAATCTTTGTAATCTAAATATAATATGTTGAAGAAAAAAAGCAAATTCATGGGTGAGCGCGGCAACGTATTAACCTTAGACATTTTAGGTTCTTGAAATCTTGAAGCGTGTATTAAAATCAACATTTGTCCATTAATTAAAAGCATTGAAATAAACGAGGCGTGATGTACGGCGATACTCACGATTATAAAACTCCACGTACAGCCTCATTACAACTAGAAAATGTAAATAGAAATTCGATAATTTGACGACATTACGGAAATAATTACGACGATCGATGATTTGTCAATGCTTCTAACAACTTATATTCTTTCGGTGAAATAATTGATCATCTATCAACTTAAGTCTTAACACAATCACATCTTTCGTTTCCGACAACTCTCTTAGTAATAATCACAAAGAATAATTATGAATAAATATTATTCAACCAAATATTACAATTTAAACTATCCGGTATTAGATATTCTTTTTATATCAAAATAATTGATGTTTAAAGTTTTTGCACGCTGTTTAATAAAAACACAAAAACATTATTTAATTTATCTAATTTTTATAAAAATCACATTAATTATAGTCAATCTAACCAATCAAAAATACTTGTGCAAAATATTAATGACAAATAGTTTAAAGTTTTGCATAGAAATGCGAAAACTCAAAATAATTTGAAACAAAAAATATTTCTCTAAAACATCAATTATATTGATAAGAATGAAGTAGTTTTTGGAAGAGACAAAATTCTTGCTACGAATTCAACTTGAAAGAACCCACAGAGCATATCCATTTAAATAGTGAAATATTACTTATATTGGAAACTTAAATAGTAGACAGAGTTGTACTTACAAGTTTATAAATTGGACATGTGCCCAAGACCACAAATATTGAAATTCAGTAGGCCAGATTTTTTTTACTCCAATAGGTTTAAATCACAAAGTGTTATAATAAATATGGAATTTTGTCGGATGAATATATTTTATTTAGGGTTAAAATATTATACCCGTGAAAATATGGATCTGATATTGTATTTGACAGATAAAAAGAGAGAGTGTTTATATGAGAGAGAGAGTGTTTGATGTAGGGATGAATGATTTTTTACAATCGAATCGTTCGTATATATAGAAAAGAAAAAGTGAGAGTTACTGTGCACGCATAGTGACAGTGGGCTCCACATAAATTATTTTCGTTACGAATAAAAGTGGTCGGAGCCACTTTTCTTGGCTTTCATAACACTCCCCCTTGGAGACCAGTGTCACCTATTTGCGTTACGTCTTTATTGCCTCGTTAAAAACCTTTCTAGGAAAACCCAGTGGGAAAAACCATAGCTAGGTAA
>OVBE01006700.1:0-19469 GCA_900406425.1 Iberis pinnata | reverse complement strand
AAGTAGAAAAGGTAATTAGGTGGACGAGACAAAGAAAACAATAAATTAACAAAGTACTTCGTCTAAAAGAGCTCAGCTACTAAAAATACATCAATTTCAAACAACACCTCGTCCATATAATAAAGTAGCAAAATGTTCACATCAATTCATAGCCGAAGTAAAAGTATTAGTATCTTAATGTTGTGGTCAAACAGCCACGTCGATCAAAGAATCTTAATTTATTTCATTTAAAATATAATCTACGTCGTCTAACTCTTATTTAATTTGACCGCGTCCAGAAATATATATTCTAAAAAGACCGGTTTAACAAATATAAAGGAAAAAACTTGTAAAACTAATTATCTCAGAAATAAATTCGAGATGAGCGTATTTAAACAAAAATTGGTTATGCATTTAAAAACTAGCTCTTTGGAGTAATCTAAATCAAAGGTTCAATACAGTTGCAATTAAAAAGGATTGAAAAATCTGAACAGAAATCAAAAAGGTAAATATGAATAGCATACATAAATGTTACGGTGATGGACAAAATAAAATGGGAAGAAACGCCCCCAAACTACGCAACAAATTAAGTGCTTTTCTTTGTCCTTGTCTTGTTTGTTGTAAGTTATGTGACGTAAGCGCTTTTGTCATTTACATCATTTACTATTAGATGACATCATTCTTAAATGTATTTTACAAATGAAAATCTACCTTTGTTAGGACATAAAATTACGTAGCGCACAGTTTCTTTTATGCATGAATTACACATGGTCTTATTATGTGTCTTGCGGCAACTTCCTTTTTGTGTCTATTTAAATTTTATTTGTGACAAAAATTATCTATAAATCTTTTTGTATATCTTATTATGCAATAACAAGGAACAAGTTGTTTAATATTGTATTTACATTATTATTAGATAAGACTGGTGATATGGTTTACTATTAGGAGACTGGATAGTTCATATCTCTCATGTGTATAGAGAAACTAACCAAGTTGCAGACGGTCTAACTAACTATGTGTTCGACTTACCGGTTCCATGCTTTATCTTTTTTTTTTCTTGTGTTAGTTCTTTTCTTCATGACAATACCACTGATATTGGTGTTATTATACACATTTTGATGTAATTTTTTTATTGGTTTTCATAATAAATTGAAAGATATTTTTCTCTCGTTTCACACAAAAAAAATAAGACTGGTGATCGAACATGGTTATTTGCATAACCAATATATTTTTCATATATATAGATTTTAGGTTACTGGACTAGTCCATTATATTCCATAAATTAATATAGCAAAAAATATATTTTATTCGGTAATATTATGAAAATAAGATATATATATATATATATATAACTTAACTTTTGATAAACCTTATTTATTATTAATTAAAAGTTATTAACTGTTTTGATTAATACTTAAAATTGGGCTTAGGACGAAAATATTGTTCAGATTTTGTTCTTAAACGATCACGATAACATAGCTCACGGATTGCAGTAAATAATATGTGATGGATATTATGATATACGTAAATTGGTATCTAATCTAATTATAAAATAAAAAGGTGGGATCCTCATACTACACACTATTATATCTTTGATTAGACAATCTTTTAAAGAAAAAGGGTTTATCCCACGGATAGACGGATTGAATATAATCAAATACAAATTGTTTAAGCATCTATATAATATATATCAATTGACTAATTAGTGCGACATACTTATTTTGAATATTGACAGAATAATTAGGTTTTTTAAGTGACTCCACTTGCTAATTTAATCGAACTTTTTGAAGAGTTTTATTTAATAAAGGCTCAATATTGTTATGGAAACAAGTGGGGGCCATTTCAAACGCACTTTCCTAAGATATATTCGTTATTCGATTATGTTTTGATAATAATTCTCGATTACAATTCTATCATTCTGATTCGATTATAAGACGTGAATATTACCAAAAGAATTTGTAAAAATGATTAATTGTGTGATTGGAATAGCCTGACTTTTTAACTTCGGCTTTTAAAAGAGGAATTTTCCAACGAACAAATGAGTTGAAGACATCAATTGTTTTATTTTTTATTTTCAGTCATTAGGGCCGACTTTCGCATAATCAAATGAAACAGTGACATATAGCCTCCACATTTTATAAGTTCGTCCCCATATTTTATAAACTTTCAAAATTTAAAATAATATATATATATATATATATATATATATATTAAAAAAAAAAGTATGGCATAACAATAAATAGATAAAATATTAACTTCAAATTTTTTTATTTTGTTTCAAATTCTCAAAATTTCAAGACCGACCCTATCAGTTATGATGTGTTTTTCTTCTTAGTTTTATATTGTGTAGATACAACGGATTATTAACTATATTGTTTTCGATATTGTTCGATTACATCCAGTTAACGTTGAAAAACCAAAAATAAAATTTTGAATGATATGGATTCATCGGACATTTTTGATGGTATTCTCGTGGTCAGCCGCAGACCAAAAAATTATTTTAGAAGGGTTAACTCCAAATTAAACCAAAAATTAAAATTTTAATAAAAGTAAGCATTTAAAAAGATTTTGTAAGGGAAATAAATTTGGGTGAAGAATATCAAATGGAACACACTTAGGACGACTCCTGCGGTAGTCATTTAATAGGGTGATTTTACTTTTATTCATTCCAACCACACGACATTTCATTGCGAGATTTTTCTTTTAGCTACAATCTTGCACTAAATATATATTTAATACCATAGCAACAGTATAATTTTTCTTTCCAAACTTAAAAAGTATATTTACTTGTATTATAATGATATAATGGGTTAGTTTTTTTGCCACATAAATTAATTAATTTATGGATCACAATAGGCCGGTCCAATAACTCAAACTTCATAAAAAAAAATACACTTACATAACAAGTGACCAAATTTTAATCTTGATCTCATAATGACACAACCACTATATCACTTAATTTTTTATAGATATTTGGGTTAGTTAATAAAATAAATATATTTTCTTATCTAAATATTAACTATTTGTCTTTGTATTTGTATTTATTTTAAATAATATAAAATAGGAATTTTAATAACTAATACGCATTAAAAATAAAAATATTTAATAAAGCTACTTAAAATATTGGAAACATAAAATGCAATAAAATAGTTTATGAAGACATAACATAAACTAGGGCTGGACAAAAAAAATGGAACCAAAGAACCAAAAAACGGTTATGGATCGGTTCCGGTTCCACCCAATTATCCGATGGTTCATGAGACGGAGAACCATAGGTATCGGATGGGAACCGGAACCGAACCGAGAACCGATGGATAGAACTGAAGAACCGATTTTTGTTGCTTTGAATATTTTTAGGATATTTTAAATTAATTTAAGGTAAAAAAAATTGGATAATTTTTATTTTTTTGGTAATTTTAGTCATTTCGGGTCTAAAATACCTAGAACCGATTAGGAACCAAAAATTTCGGGTAAATTTTGGTTCCTCTAACATAGAACCGAACCAGAACCGAACCAAAAATTTTAAAAACATCGATTGGATATTAAAATCTAGGATCCGAAAGAACCGGACACGAATGGTTCCTACCCAAAACTGAATCGAATGCCTAGCCCTAGCATAAACGTAAATAATAATCTAGTATCTTGAAATTTATTTTGGGTTCACTAAGAAAATTATAATATCGACTAAAATCATCTTAGTTATATGGTGACATTTTGGTATTCATCTTCACCTTGTTCTCCAAGATAACGAAACACACAATATTGAGATCATTAATATTATGTGTCACCATAACCTTCTCAACTTTCTTCATATTGGTTTTTTCGCTCTTTTTCTCAATATATTTTTCTTTCATTTTCAGTATATACATACGATATTCTAGATCTGTTATAAAACTCAAATACGCAAATAACATTATTTTATCTTCTTTCATTTTCGCTACCTCGATCTTTTTTAAAAATTTCATTTCTTTCATAAATACCTTTAGTAATAGCTTTGATGAGCTTATCATTTTTCTCCATATTTTTAAAAAATGTTCATCAGATTGTTGTTTTCACTTTGCTTTTTTGAATCTATTGGTCTTGAAAATACATTAAAAGAAACTGTGTAATCATTCATACTTAAATTTATTAAATTCATACTGCATGATGAAAATACCCAATATCCATTGAAAAGGAAGGAGATTGCCTTCCTCTTGGAATGTCGCAAATGTACTAATATTATTATTTGCAAATTTCATGATACCTTTAAGGACATACCAAACATGGTCAAATATGAATCTTGTGTTGTAGTTAACATCTTGTGTCAATAACATTTTAGTTTGGTTTAACTGATTTTTTCATGAAAAATTTTGTAAGAATGTTAATAAGAACAATAAATAAAAAGATGGAATAAAAAGAAGACATAAACTTACAACGTCTTTCTCGAAGACACCGTTTGAATTCTTATTTTCAACATGGATAACACATCCTCTCAACTTGAAGATTGCAGAAGAATTATCATCATTCGAGTTTCAAATGATCGTTCTGATTTTGGTTGATAAGAATATTCTATTTCAACTCTTTCCAAAATTTGATCTTTTGATTGATGTATATCTCTGATTGGATTTTGAGTAACGTCAAGATACACATGATATAAATGTATATCTTCATCAATAGAAAAGCAATTCCAAAAGTCATTTTTGAAAGAAAAAATATAAGTAGTAAGAGGATGAAATTGAAAGTGTGTAATTATCTAAAGAATAGTGCACATTTGTATAGAGAAGTGAAGGCAAAATCAATATGACGATTATATTTTGCTTAAAATAACGGCTTATATCTATTATTCTTTCTGGATGACATGATAATAAAAATGTGATATGAAGTGACTAATGAAAGCAACAATTAAATCTTACTACTAAAAACTCAAGGGCCAAAACTGAATCGGATTTTATGAATAGATAATAGATATATGACATGAATCTGCTAATCAATATAACAATTAGATTTTACTGAGAAAAAATCCAAGGACCAAAATTGAATAAGTTTTTATAGATTATAGATAATACATATATGATATGAAGTAACTATTCAATGCAACGTGATCAGATTTCTAGTAGACATAACAACAGAGCCGGTCCTGAGCCCAAACAAAGTAAGCATTCGCTTGCGGCCTTTTTTTCGATATAAAACTTTAGTTAAGAAAACAACCCATTTTAAAAAATAATTCAATTTTGGCGTAGTTTTTTCGTTGTAGATTGCGGCCTTTAGAATTTTTGAAAATCTCAGGACCGACCCTGCATAACAATTTAAAGAAAAAAAATTGTTACACACAAATTCAATTTTTTCTCAAACTAGTTGGAACGCAAATCAATAAAGATGATTTTAAGGGCAAAGCATACAGAAGTATAAGCTAAAAGTTGAATCCTTCATTTGGAAGTACTTTACTTCTTTTTTAAAAAAAAAATAGTTTCTTGTAACCATTTTCTTTTCTCATAATATTTCTGATATCATAAATCTAGTTCCTTTAAATGCGCTAATATCTATTGACCATCCCAACTTCACCTTACTTGAATTGTTTTCTTAATACTAACTTTTTCACGTTAGATGGTTTACATATAAATAGCCTTTTGCGGTTATTATTATTTACAGAATGTTAACTTTATTTTTATTTTTTAAAATGTATCATACGGGTTTATGAACTTCAGCAACATTACTACAAAGTATTAGAATTTACAATTTGGTGCCATTACTTTAAACATAAAATGTTAAATTTAAAAGCTATTAAAGTGAAGATAATGATATGTGGTGTGAGTACTATAAGCAGGTCCGGTCCAAAGGTTTAAGATGTCCTAATCTATAAAAATATATTTGTGTCCTTTGTAGTAGAAAACTTAAAAAAAAAAAGCGGGGCCTTAAAAAATAATTTTGCCTAATAATTTTCTCAATTAACCTTGAAATCTAAATTTAGGTTTATGTGGCTTATGCTTCGGACCGGACCTGACTATAAGTACATGTTATTCTGTTTCGAATTTGTGAGGGGTTGTTAACTCAAGTGCTTATTATGATACAATTGGATTTGCTAGCAAATGATTAGGGGGTAATATACGAATTATAGTATTTTTATCACATTTTACTACGTTTATGAACATTATGAAAGATAAAAAAACGGATAATAATGAACAAATAACATAAAAAATGAGAAAATGAAAAGAAAAAAAAAAAAGATAGAAGCCAAAAGCCGCCATTTCCACTTCTCACTCCCACTTTCCACGTCTCTTTAATGGGTAAGTTCGATATCAATGCTCGTCTTAATCACCCATTGATATTCTCACATTATTACATCGGCTAATCTTTATTTTTCAATTGTATTATACTAAAATTTTAATTCTATATTCTGATATCGCTTAATAGTTAATAGTTATTCCCTAAGAAAACTTATTAGATTATATGGTTTAAAATAATTTTAACTAAGAGAATAATTAATTGGGAAAAGGAATAAGAACAAATCCAACCTTTCACTAATCTGATCAACCCAACTTCTTTTGTGCATGTTGATCTCACACATCGATTTCTTCTTTGAGTTCATTTGTTTATTGTCAAATACATTATAAATAAACATATTCAAAAAGGAATATTGTTTTTAAAAAATGAGAATATTTATTTGGGAACTTATGTAAGATAATATTAATTCTATATGAAAGATATAACCTTTTTCTGTCACATTAATTATGGATGAGTCTAGTAATTTAAATTTCACAAATATGAAAAAAATACAATTGTATAACAAATGGTCAAATTCGACCTTTCGTTTGATAACAAAACATCAAAGTAGGATAACACCTATACCACTTGATTTTGATTGTTGTTTATTTAAAAAACTAGATGATATCTCGCGCTATGCGCGGAAATATGTTATAAAATAAAAAATATGACTTAAATTTTATGTATTATTATATAGTTTTTAAAATAGTAATTATATAATTTTTTGACTATATTTATATAAATAAGAAGTAAAAAAGTGATAATTTTGTAAAAAATATCTAATTATATAACATAAAACGTAATAAATATATTATTTTTTATTATTTATATAGATATATCAAAATATTTGTTAGATTGGTTTATTAATTAAGATATACATATTTAATAATATAAAATTTATAGGCATATTTCAAATTTAATATAAATAATTTTAAATTATTTAAATATTAACAAAATTTAAATTATTTATTTAAAATTTATTATCTTATATATTATATTTATAGTCTTATAACATATATTTTCTCATAAATTAATCTAAAATTAAATTCTGCAAAGTTAAATAAAATTAAAACGAATTTCCTAAATAAAAGGAGAAAAAAAAATTTGGTAAAGATTTTTAATTGAAATAATTTTGTATTTAAATTACTAATGACATATTATGTAATTTATCACAAATTTAAAATTTTTTTATTAAAAAGTCTTCCCCTTTAATATATAAGAGATATAATATTTTTTTAATTTCTCTTAAGAGCTAAATTAACTCTCGTAATAAAACAGGCGAAAATAATACCAAAAGTCACTGTCAGAAACTTTCAATATCTTCTTCTTCTTCTTTTTTACATTTATTTTTATTAACCTTTTTTTTTTGTTAATAAATCTGAAGCTCATAGCTTCTTAGTGTGTTGCTTATACCTCACGTTATTTAATTCATAAAATAAAATCCTATGCCCTTGGAAAATAATGATCGCAACCGTCACTCCTTCCTCTCTATATAAAGCTCTAAGCTACTTCACACTTATTCTCAATTCTCCTTTTATCTCTCTCTTTCTCTCTCTCCTCTGTTGAGATAAAAACAGAGAGTATGACAGTGGTTGTGGAGGTTAGAGAATATGACCCTATTAAGGACTTAGCCACCGTTGAAGATGTTGAACGGCGGTGCGAAGTTGGCCCCGCCGGCAAACTTTCTCTCTTCACCGATCTTTTGGGTGATCCAATTTGCCGTGTCCGACATTCTCCTTCTTACCTCATGCTGGTATTTAATTACTCCCATTTCTTATTTTTCTTTTTTAAATATACTCATTTTCCCTAAAAATAATGTTATCCACATTTATAAACTTGTTTCTTTTTCTAACCAATTTTCAGTTCTTGATCTTAAGTTCCACTTTCTCCACTCTACCTTAAATTTTAGTAATAGATTAACTCATTACCATGTCTATTCACTTCTCAAATAATTTTTCTTAGTTGCTCTTATTATGATTAACTAATCAACTAACTAACTCTTCCTAAAAATAAGTGTATATATGTGTTTTACTTATTAATATTAATAGAAAAAAGAAACTAAAAACCGATTTTCCTAAATTGAAGTTATCCAAAGTTGCAAGCTAGTTTCTTTTTTCGCATCCAATTTCTATTCTCGAACCAAATGCTTAACTTTTTAATTAATAATGATGGAAACAAATACATGAACTAACTAACCCAAAAATTGAAGCTTTTCTTTACTGGCTCAATTAATTAATAAATGGAGAAAAAACTGTTTAATAAAATTTGGAAATTGTTGTCATAGGTGGCGGAGATTGGTGATGATGAGAAGGAGTTAGTTGGAATGATTCGAGGATGTATCAAAACCGTTACATGCGGTCAAAACGACTTCGTCGCTTCTAAACCACTTTACACTAAACTCGCTTACGTTTTAGGCCTTCGCGTTTCTCCTAATCACCGGTTAGTTTTTTTATTAACAATAACTTACATTAATTACGAGTAACTTGCCTTCCTTAATCACATTTATTTTTTAATCACGCGTAGGAGGCAAGGGATAGGCTTTAAGCTCGTGAAGAAGATGGAAGAATGGTTCAATCAAAACGGTGCTGAATACTCCTACATCGCTACTGAAAACGACAATCAAGCTTCCGTTAATCTTTTCACCGGAAAATGTGGTTACTCTGAGTTTCGTACGCCCTCAATTTTGGTTAATCCGGTTTACGCTCATCGGGTTAACATTTCTAGTCAGGTCACTGTAATCAAGCTTGATCCTTCTGACGCTGAGTCATTATACCGACTTCGGTTTAGCACAACCGAGTTTTTCCCTCGAGACATTGATTCGGTTCTCAATAACAAACTCTCGTTGGGTACTTTTGTTGCTGTTCCACGTGGCAGTTGTTACGGATCTGGGTTCGGGTCATGGCCTGGTTCGGCTAAGTTCCTCGAATATCCACCTGATTCGTGGGCTGTTTTAAGCATATGGAATTGTAAAGACTCGTTTCGGTTGGAAGTTCGCGGCGCATCGAGATTACGACGTGTGTTAGCCAAAACGAGTCGCTTGGTGGATAAAATGTTGCCGTTTTTGAAACTTCCGTCGATTCCAGCTATTTTTCGGTCGTTTGGGCTTCATTTTATGTATGGGATTGGCGGAGAAGGACCGCACGCGAAGAAGATGGTGAAGGCGCTGAGTGGTCATGCTCACAATCTCGCAAAGGAAAGAGGATGCAGTGTAGTGGCGGCGGAAGTCGCCGGCGAAGACCCGCTCCGAGGAGGGATTCCACATTGGAAAGTGTTATCGTGCGCCGAGGATCTATGGTGTATAAAACGGTTGGGAGAAGATTATAGCGACGGTTCTGTTGGTGACTGGACTAAATCACCATCTGGCGAATCTATTTTTGTTGACCCTAGAGAATTTTAATATTATGACTAAAATGACCAAATGTTATTTTACGAGGAAAAATGGTTAAGGAAACCTTTACTTTTTAAAAGAGTTCAAGTAATTACTAGATCTTTTTCATTAATATTTTTTTCTAGAAACACGAAACTTTATAGACAAATACTCGTACAAAAGTGACAAAAAATACTCGCACTAAATTTTTTAGTGTTCGTAAAAACTTCCGACGTTAGTTTTGCAAGTGGAATGTGAAATTGACAAAATTAAATCAAATTGTTTTGTTTTTTATAATCGTATCAATTTTTCTGAAAAAGTTAATCTATACTAATTCTTATGGTGCGAAAAATATAAGTATATACTCTAATAAAAAAAATGTAAACTCAACTTTTTAAACCATTTTACTAGAATCACTTTCTCTGTTATCTACTTTAAACAAAAAGTCTTACTGTTTTTGAAGGTATTTACTAATCAACACCTTCAAAAAGAAAAATACAAAATGAACGGACTACCGCTAACCAAACTCGATATTAATAGCTTCAAAGTCAACCAAAACGAACATGTTAATCAAGATTTGAGAAACTGAGTAGCCAAAGTCGGATACTTTGTTACTATATTGTCATTTATATATTTCTAATTAAATAAATGAAATTGATTTTAAAATTTATATGAAACTAAAATTTTTTAAAATATAAAAAAGTTGATTAACAAACTAAAATTCATACATATTGTTTTAAAATACTAACAAAAGAACTAAATTGGCGGATCGGATGTCGAACTCCGGTTTTTTTCAAAATACTCAGCAAGAGCGCCTTCAAAAAGCCCACAACCATTTCCAAGTCGCTAATCTTTCCATCACGCTGAGCAGTTTCAGCATCACGACGAGCCAAGTCGGCTCGGAACATCTCATCCCGTCGAGCATTCTCAGCTGATTTCTCCTCAATCAGTTGTTTAGCCGCCACCAACTGTTCTTGCAGTGATTGATATGATGCACTTGAACTTGCATCGCTACGCCTCTTGCTACCTCATTTCCCGTAAATCCGTGATAGACTACCAATTCCATACACGTTTCCTCTCTCGTCGGTTTGAGAGGACTACTACAAATAACAACAATGTAAAACATTAAAACTTAAAAAAAGAAAGACAAAAAAATCAAATGATAAGTTAGATATAATATAAACTTTAAACCTGAATGAATAAATCATTGAGTTATTCCGGAGTAGGTGTTTGATGTTGAGAAGTACCATTGGAAGCCTCCTCTTGAATTTCAACTAGCATTGCATCCAAATTCTTCTGGTACGCTTCACAAATTTGTTTTGACTTCACATCCACATATGTACCATCAGCTCGCATATGCGTCTTCATGAAAGACTTCTCCAATCGCTATCGGTCTTCCCAGCTCGAGTTCCTAATAAGTAAAAAATTTATTATTAACTATTCGTTAAAGTTGTTAAAATATTTAAATTACCATCTCTTGTTGAATCTGCATGTAAGATTTTTGACCCACCACATGAACGCGGCTTCCAAGTTCATCAGGGTCTGACAATCGAGCGTTTGAGGCAATACTACTCCTCTCTTTTGCATCATTTGTTTCCCAATATGCGCACATTATCGTCCATAGACCTTCTAAAATCCATGGAGGTCGTCTTTCATGCCTCTCCGACCTTGCTTTGCTGACCATTCCTTTTAGACGTCGTTGACATACCACTTCGAATTCATGTCGAATTTGTGTTGTCAAAATTGGATCCCAATTAAACTCATGCTACAAAACAATAACAAAATCAATTAGAACCATTCAAATAACGTTAGAAATATCAATATACATATATACCACGAAATCGATGAAATATCGATCTTTAACGTCTTGATCAACAATGCTCCAACTGTAGTAAGGACCGTCAAACTTCCTTTTCAAGATTTTTGATATCTTTCGAGTCAAAACTCCCTTATCACGGTAAAACCTACAACCAAAAATCAAATACTGATTACCAATTCTCATACTAACTAACACAATTTTATACATTATAAATACCACAATTCAATACTTTCTAAATCATAATCCAAAATCATAATTCAAAATCATAATTCTCATACTAACTAGCACAATTTCATATTTTCTAAATCATAATCCAAAATCATAATCCAAAATCAAAATCCAAAATCACAATTCTAATACTAACTATCACAATTCAATACTTTCTAAATCATAATCAAAAATCATAATAAAAAATCTGTTACCAAATAGTATTATCCATCGGTAGTGGACTCAATCTCGGTAAGTATCTTGACCCGGCATACCCAACAAATCGTTAACCATAGTCAAATAATCTTGATTCATTTGGACTTCTACCCTTTCTTCGGTTTGCATTAGAGTAGGCGGTATTGGCGGATCTTGTACCGCTGGTTCAACAAAGGCCGGAATTTGTTGTTGATGATGTACTTCTGGAGGCTGTTCCGACGTGAATGGGTGAGATGGTGTTGGCGGGGTGTTTGGAAAGGCATTACCGGCGATAGTATGAGGGAAAACAGAGAAAACATACGAGGGTTTAGGTTACACAGAGGCTAACTCAGGGAAAGGTTTTTGTATGTGCAACATCTCAGTAGTCTGTTGAATCAAGAAGGAGCACATGAAAAGAAGCAACTATTATTGTAAAAAGGAATGTGGAACCACGTAATGGAGTTCTGTTTGTTTGTCAAACACCCAGAAAAATAGATACAACATTGAAAGTTGAGTCAAGAGCTATTGAAGCTTCAACAGAAGTTGTGAGTGTATATGTTCAGAAACCATCTAGTGTGGGTGTTAGACCATGTTCTCAAACAGAAACATAAGCCAAGTGTTTTGATGAAACACATCCACACAGGAAGGTGAATGGTGCTAAATCAACCTCAAATACAACAAGATCAAGATCAAATCGGCATCAAAGGGACTGTATGTTATTGTTGTGGTAAGATTGGTCATGTCAAAGCACTCTGTTACAAGTTCCTATATCGAATAAATCAAGCATGGAGTGGTAAAAGGCGTGTTTCTACCTTCACAAAGCTTAGGAAAGTATGGATGAAGAAGTCTGATCTATATTGTGATACTCCCATATTAACATCTACCATTGGTTCAAGAGGTTCAACTTACTACAAGTATGAAGCAATGGAGGAATTGACAGATAAAAAGATGTTGATACATATATGGTCGTCTCCTAGACAATATGGAATTGTTAAGAAGAAAAATCATATGTGTTGACGCCTGGTAGAAGTTATGTGACAATGATAGGTGCAACTGAACAAACAACTGAATGAAAGTTTACATTGATGGTCTTGCTTGGTTGTGGCATCTAAGTTATATTTTTAGCTTAGTTGTGCACTCAAGCAGGGGGAGATAAACGAGATTATTTCTGGGTGTTAGTGTATCAGGACGTAACTCATATGAGGCTTAAGTCATGGGGGAGTTGAGGCTTAATTCATGGGGGAGTTTTATGTTAAAATGGAGAAAATTGGAGATGAATGCTTGATCTGTCAAACTAAGCTAAAAAAGGGGGAGATTGTAAGTGCAGGAAATTTGTCAGATCTTTGTTGTTACAGTTGTTGGGATATGACAACCAAAAAGGTACTCAAGAGTTGGTTCATGGAGCTATCAATGTCATATAGACTAAAGATAACGTGGAGAAGTTGTGATTTGGTTGGAGAAGATTGAAGATCAAGTTTTCCTGAAGCTGTTGATGTTACAGAAGATGCGTCAGACAGGATGAGTTGCTGAGCTTGACTTGTAAAACAATTAGAGTGATGATGGATAATTTGGAGAGTTTCCTTTGCTACTTGGCATGAGGATTAAGTTTGACAAAAATAAAAGGAAGATCAAGCAAAAGGAAAAATCAAGAAAAGGAAAGTTTCCCTTTGTTGAAGATCCTTGTGTTAAAGGCTTTAGGAAGTCTTGGAAACTATATAAAAGAGCTAAGGGTCGTGAATGAGAGGTAACACTCTTAGCTGCTTTTATTAGAGAGATTTTTTAGGGTTTTGGTGAGTTGAGTGTTCTCCTGATCGTCTGTTACACGGGCTGTGACGACAACATGATATGTCTTCGGTTGATTGAAGCGAGAATTCAGATCACAGAGAGGGTTGAGGATACAAAGTCTTGTGGGATCAATTCTGGGTAGAATTGTGAGAGTTCTAATTGAGTGAGAGTTGTAAAAACAAACTTGTAAAGACTTTGTGTTAATAAAAGTGTTGGACTTGGTGCTTCCAAGTTGAGAAACGTATTGTGTCTTGTGTCTTCTGTTTTTCAATTATAGACTTATAGTCTCCTTCTAATATTTTTTTCTTAATTGAATGTTAGATCTGGAAAAAGCATTTGTAATCAGTATCATTTTTTTGTTTAATAGTGAAGTTTGTAGGAAAACTCTCACAAAAAATACCGGTTGAGATCCGAAAACTTTGTAAATACATTGTATAATTACAGTCCTCAAGCGAGTAAAAAACATAACACACATTTTACTCTCATTTAAAAATTTGAGATGAGAGGCCAGATGGGCTTCAGGCCAGATGCAAAGCTCATTAGTCATTACTAAGTGACCCATTTACAAGTAATCACCAAATGTTTCAAATTGAAAACCAAAAAGTACCAACAAGAAGAAACACAAACAACAAAGATGGTGGATTAAAACACTTTCTCATGGTCCCATTCATCATCCTCAGTGGTAAGAGTTGTGGTGGTGAGCTCAGGAGTGCTGTTTCCTGTTGATGAACCATTCGCTCTCATCTGCTCAAAGAAGAGAACTTGCACTATTACTCTCATTGGCAATCGTTCGTTCTGCACCGCATGTTCACTTGCTCCTGCCGATAGTTTTCTACAATCCATTATCCCGCATACCCTCTTCTTCTCGCTCTTGCTTATCCCCGGATGTTCCTGAAAATTCCAAATCAAGAATCTATTAGGAAAATGTAATATCTCACATCAAAACCATAAAGAGACAAAAACTAATTATTAAGAGATATGAGTCCATCTGTTAGTTTTGAATTGGAAGTTCATAATCCTAACCGAATCTTTATAGTAAAAAACAGAGGATTTGGATCTTTCTTTTTACCTTGAGAAACATGTCAATAGCGCGATATAACCCATCATGAGACTGTCTTGGAAAGTTAGAGAGTGTCTCAGCTAGAGAGACAAAGTTCTTGAGAAGTAGATTAGGGTCTCTTGCTTTCTCACTTAAGTATCCATCAATGAGTTTTGCAACCGAAACTTTCCATTGAGTTTTCGAATCACGGTTCATAAACTCCCTCACTAAGCTTTGCACCATGTCCAAATCAAACACCAAGATATCACTCACCTTTGTCTCTTCAAGCTGCTCACTAATTCTTTTCTTTAACCTATCTTTCACAGTTTCTTCACTTCCAAGAAAGATCGATAACCGAAGAAGCTTGCCCAAAAAGCTAGAAGAAACACTTCCTTTCTCTTCAGGGATAAGCTCTATGATTGTATCAGTCAAAGATCTATCAATGGTTTGCATTGATCCTTTACTAAAACCACTTATTCTTCTTATTGCATAAGCGTTTAATGCTTCTCCAATAACGTTATTTGGGACTTTACCTCTCTTCTTGATTGTTTCAATGACTTGTTTATACAAATCAATGTGAAGATCGCATAAATCTTCCACCCACCAGTCTTTTGGAACTGCCTCTGGTTTCTTCATCTTCTCAACATTCTTCTTCCTATTGTAAGTGTAAGACCATTCCACTTTGGAGGTCTCTATTGAAGCTATAGAAGCTATGGAGTCAAGACAACGCTTTACGAGCTTGGACATGAGAGAGAGATCTTTTGTGGTCTGAAGAACAATTATAGAATCTTTCCAACTACGGAAGATAGTTGAGTTCAAGAAAACATCAATCTTGTAAATGAGATTGCTTTTCTCAAACGTTTCATTCATCTCCAAGAACTCAGCTGCACAATGAGCTGCAACTACATTGTAAGCGTTTAAAGTCACAGTTATACCATAACAGAATTTGATACAAATCTCAAAAGCAACTGAACCACCAGGAATCTCTGATATCTCAATCTCATCAATTTCTTTCTTCTTCTCTTCAGTTTGTGATGTTGCTATGAGTTTCTGCATAAATCCACTTTTGGACAACAGTGGAAACTGAAAAAAAAAAAAAAAACACTCTTCTCTTATGTCTGTTTATTGTTTCTCTTTGATGTTGTTTTGTAAGATAATAGATTTATTTTCGTACCTTATGCAGATAGAATTTGACATTGCCGATGATAACAATAAGCTCTGTTTCTGAATCAGTTGCAACATACCTAAACAATACAAAGTGAATATGAGTTAAAAAGAAGAGTGTTTAAAAGCATCATCAAAGGGAAGGGACAGTTAGGTAAGAATATGTTTCTACAGACATAACATTGTCTTCTTTAGATTGAATAGAATCAGGCTTGGATCCAAGTTTCATAAACTTCATTTTCTTGCTCCTTCACACAAGACTTCTTCCACCACCAAAGGAGAAACAAACAGAGAGAGCTTTAAAAGTATTTTGAGTTTTCTTAAAAAAGGGTAACTTGTTTATGGAGTAAGTTGATACACTAGAAACAAATGTATCCACAAAAAAAAAACAAATATAAAATTTACAGAATTCTTAGAGATTCACAACAACACACCCACCAACTTCAGGGCTCAAAAATCCAGACACCACGCTTCTTTGTTTCTTTTTTTCATATAAAATTTTATTTTATTTTTGTGAGTGCTTCACACATTTACAGACAGAGAAACACATGAACCTCCTCTTTTTGGTTGCTCACTGTGTAATGTCTTCTTTTTTCCGCTGAATAACCCCAAAATTTCAAAAAACCCGAATCCATATGCTGCATCTTTGTGATTTACTATGGGTGATGATGAATGAAAAATTTATTTAAAAAAGTTATGAATGAAAAAAGCATTTTTAAACACTTTTTTGCAGCATCAGAAAAATGGTGGGAATTTCTTGGTAACATATATTCAAAGGACAAAACGAATCAAATCTTTTTTTGGATGTTTTTTAAAAATATGTTTGGTGTAAGCCAAACATGATAAGTCAGAGATTGTTCCTCGATACCTTATTTAATTATAAGTTACAACAAATGTGAGTAGATACCCTAAGGGAAATGATAATTAAAAAGAAAATTACAACAACATAAAAGAAGAAAAGAAATTACAACTATAGATATTAATATCCGAAGTTATACATATATTTTTTATAAAAGTTTTACTATTATTAATCTAGATGTAGGTCCATATTACAAACTCCAGCCCATAGAAATAAACCGAAAAACTCTACACAACAAAGAATACAGACTTGGACAAAAAATTAAGGCCCAAAAACCCAAACCAAGACTTAAAAAAAATCATAATTTCATAAATCATAAAAAAGACTCTTTAGGGAACTATCGACGACAAGCTGCGAATGTTGTCGATACGCCACCACCGAAGACCCGCCGACGGACGCCAAATACCAAAAAAACATGACCAACTCTGATATCCCCGAGAAGCAGAGAAGATGAGGAGTAGGAGAAAAGTTGACAGAAAACCTTGATAGACTTCCGGAGAGAGGGCTTAGGTTTCCGGCGAAGTAGAGAAACTTCAAAACCGCCGGCAGAGAGGTAAAGCTTCGGCCACATCCCCATGCAGCCACCGATGAAGCTAAACCAGCCACCCAACCGACAGATCTGAAGCTCTCTTCCTTGAGGGTCACTCTTCCAAGCATGGTCGATCAGTGTGCCATTTTGCCATGATGCAGAGCTGGCCGGAACGCACCACCGAGCGACTGTTACTCTTCTTCCAAACTAAACGACAGATCTGTTGAAGTAGAGGTTTAAGGAGTTATAAAATCGAGAAGATTTCAAATCAGGCGAGTCTGCCGACCTTGGATTCACCTGCGGATCCCGGGATTACGATGCATTTCTTTGTTGCTCGGCCGCCGGAATTGAAGTTCACCACCTCCAATCTTCTCCACAAGTTAGTATTTCATATCTAGATATGAGAAAAAGTGAGAGTCAAGAGAGATAAAAGAGGATATTATGTTATATATTCTGATACTTAAGGATATATTTTTTAGATATTCTTTTATATTTAACCTAATAACTTGTGTATAAAAACTTAAGAGATGAATAAAGGAAGCTAATATTTTACCAAATTACATGGTAGCAGAGCAGGTTTAACCTAAACCTTTTTTTTTTCTCTTCTCTTCGGCCTCACGCCATAATCTTCTTCTTCTTTCTTCGGCTATGTCATCAGAGGCAACGCCGACTTCTTCTACTATTGCATCGACATCATCACCATTGATGATGTCTCTCTACGCCTTGAATACTTCTGATAATCCAGGAGCTTTGATCTATTATGTAATTCTACAAGAAGATAACTATCAAGAATGGGCAATCAAATTACAGAACTCCTTACAAGCAAAAAAAAACTTGGATTCACTGATGGATCCATACCGAAACCAATAACTAATCTCAAGCTCTCTATGTGGTTTGTTTCCAACTCAATGATAATTGGGTGGATTCAGACTTCTATCGAGCCTCGGATTCGTTCCATAGTTTCTTTTGTTTCTGATGCTTTTGAATTATGGACAAATCTTCGTAATCGCTTCTATGTTGGTAATGGAGTCCGCAAGCAAGTTCTTAAAGATGAACTAGCCATGTGTAGACAGAATGGTCAAACTGTCTTAGAGTACTTTGGACGATTAACTAAACTCTGGGAAGAACTTGACAACTATCGAACATGTGAACAATGCACCTGTCTTGCCGCTTCTGCGATTACTAAAGACAAAGAAGATGATCAAGTTCATCTCTTCCTCTTTAGTCTTGATCTTCCCCATTTTCAAAATATCCGGTCCACGATTACATGCGAGGATCTGTTACCTTCCTTGTCTCACATATATTCGTGTGTAATAAGGGAAGAACATAACCTCAACAGTGCACGATCTAATGAAGGAACCAAGAATGATGCATTTGGTTTCACTACAAAGACACAACAACATCTTCTTGTTGCTGTTGTTTCCAAATTACGAGACAAGGCATCTAAAACTTGTACTCATTGCAATCGACAAGGTCACTTAATTTCATAATGTTTCCTTTTTCATGGTTTCCCGGATTAGTGGCTTGAACAAAATAGATCCACTACCTCTGTTGATACCCGTGAAGCTACTCCTCGTGGTTGTGGTGGTCGTAGTCGTGGACGAGGCAAAGAAAATAACGCACGCTCAACTGCGCCTTCGTTGGATGCAACACAACTCGCTCAACTAATTACTCTTCTACAAACGCAACAAGCTCCATCATCATCATCAACTTCCTCTGAAATTTTTTCTAGTAATACTTTTTTGACTGATGTTGTTTTGGATACTGGTGCTTTTCACCACATGACGGGTGATACCTCTCTCTTAGATAATATTGTTGTGATTGTGCCTTCGGCTGTTACTTTTCCGGGTGGCACCGGATCCCATGCTATTAAACGTGGCACTTTATACTTGAATAGTGATTACTATCTTTCTGGCGTTCTTTATGTCCCTGGCTTCACGTGTACCTTGATCTTGGTTTCTAAATTTCTCAAGAAAACTCGATGTATTACAATATTCACTGATACATTGTGTTTTCTACAGGACCATTTCACGAGGACTTTGATTGGGACGGGTAAGGAACGTGAGGGAGTATACTACTTCAAGGATGTCAAGGCGGTTCGGGTTAACAAGGTTGTACATGACTGTAGGATATGGGCTCAACTCCCCAGGCCCATCAAGCCGAGCCCACGAATAGAAGGAAGAATTGGAAGCCCATCTCGCTGGCGCGTTGATGACTCTGAATTTTCATGGTTTTTACTTATCAATTACCATCGATTTTGAGGTCTAAAAGCGTGCATACATCATA
>OVBE01006699.1:0-14420 GCA_900406425.1 Iberis pinnata | reverse complement strand
GGGGGGGGGGGGGGGGGGGGGGGGCGAGTCTGAGCTATATTAATGTCAGACTGAGTTATATTAACTTAAATGCTGAGGTATTTTAATATAAAGGTTGCATTATGTTATCGATGTATCTAACTTAATTCTATGATGCGGCTGACTTATTCAAATGGTTATGGTTTTAATAAGCAGTTTGGTATAAATATATTAGCCTTGTTATTTAAAATATTTGGACTGAGTTATATTATCGGTAGGATGTGTTATATTAACAGTAATGCTGAGATATTTTAACATAAAGGCTGAGTTACTGTAACATTAGGGTTGAGTTCAGTTTATGATGGCTGACTTATTCGAATGGTCATGTGGATAGATGCCATATTGGAAGTCACATAAGACTCTGGTACGTGCAAGGGAAATTGATGAGGGAACACCTGAGATTGGGTTTGAGAAGTTGCATTCTTACTTATACAAGATAAGAAGGGCAAATCCGGGTACATTTGCGCATCTTCAAATCTATGAGTGTGGAAGATTCATGTATGTGTTCCTTTCATTTGGTGCGTCCATAGCTGGGTTTGCCTTCATGCGCAAAGTTGTGGTCGTAGACGGTACGTTTCTTAATGGTAAATACAAAGGGACGCTTCTCACAACACTAGCTTAGGATGGTAATTTTCAGATTTTCCAATAGCTTTCGCTGCGGTTGACACTGAAAACGATGAATCTTGGGAATGGTTTTTTATGCAACTAAAAGTTTTGATTCCCGACCAAAAGGATCTTTTGATAATCTCATATAGGCATAAGTCGATAGGGAAAGCAATTGGAAATGTGTATCCGCTGGCTTCTCGGGTAATTTGCATGTACCGTTTATATAAGAACATTTTGGGACAGTATAAAGGAAAAGATGTTTCTCGACTGGTGAAGAAAGCGGCAAGATGTTTTAGGTTGCCTGATTTAAATGAGATTTTCCAGGAGATTCGAGCAATTAATCATGAACTTCATGAGTACCTCCAAAGAGCTGATGTCCGACTGTGGGCGCGTGTCCATTTCCGAGCTGAAAGGTACAATTTGATGACTACGAACATAGAGGAATCAATGAACAGAGCACTGTCAGATGCTAGAGGTCTTACCATTGTTCGACTAATAGAATCGATACGAGAAATGATGACCATATGGTTTGTTGAATGGAGAGAGGATGTTGTATTGCAGCAAACCACGCTTACCCGTGGTGTCGAGAAACTACTACAAGTAAGTCAACCATCACATTTAATAACTCAGCCGTCACAGTTTATATATATGACATAAAATTTAATAATTAAGTCGTAAATTTTTTTATTTTGTATTGATAATTAATAATAGGGTCGCGTTGATGCCACCAAACTGTTTACGGTACAATTGATTGATGATGATCGCATGGCAGTTAAATATGGGCAGTATTTGCATGTTGTTAACTTGACTGCGAGAACGTGCACATGCAACCATTTCGAACATGAGAAATTACCATGTACGCACGCAATAGCAGCTGCCGTGAAAAGTAAAGTTTTTCGTATATCCCTGTGCGCTGATTACTATCACAGCGCTAATTTGGTTAAAGCATACACTCAAACGGTTATGCCGTTTGATTCAGCGGATCAAGTTCTAGAAAACGTGGATAAACAACGGTGCCTGCCCCCGTTTATTCGTCAACAACCAGGAAGACCTAAAAAAGAAGGATGAAATCTAGTTTAGAAGTTGCACTTGAGAAGAAACGTCCAAGGAAAAAACACACATGTTCTCGTTGTAGAAAGAGTGGGCATAATGTGAAAACTTCTCCGATGTAAACTGACTTATGAATTTGAATGTTTTTGTGATACGACTTAGTTATGGATTAACGATGATTGAGATCTGATTCATCTATCGTTATGTTACTATTAACGAATGAGTTACAAATTAGATTTAACATCTGAGTTCTCGTTTAACATAATAGTTGTGTAATACTCGCTCCGTTTTTAACGAATGATTGATTTTTTTTAATTTTCTATGCATTTTTTATTATTTTGTTACAAAGTTCAATAAGTATTAAATGAAAGTATTTAAATTCTTTGATTATTATTGGTTCATTTATAGGGGAAAGTGTATATTTTATCAAGAAAATGTATTAATCAAAATTGATTATTTTCTTATTATGTGTGAAATTTAATCAAATAAAAACGGAGGGAGTATGACACAGTAGACATCATCTATGGTTTGACCTCGATATCGTAATATTTACATCATAGCAGTGTAATACTATGACATACGAGTAGACATCATCTAGGGTTTGACCTCGGTATCGTAATATCACATCATAGCTGCGTCAAAATAATTTTTTTGCCTCGGGTATAAATATTTCTAGATATTAGTGCTCAGTCATATTATACACGGTTAATATACGAAACGGCTAAGTTACTTTAAATGTTCCTCTTATTTATGAAATTTATCTTCTGTGTATGTCTGACTTATGAATATTTTACATAATGACTGAGGAAAACCTCTTTACGACTTAGTCATGTTTAATCGAAGAGTAACGATTGAGTTATGCTTACCTTACGGCCGAGTTATGCTTACTATAAGAATGTTTAAACGCCAGTCTTTCTTACTTTACGACTATTATTTTACCTTACGGTTGCTGTGTAATGGATTTTAATGTCTATGTTACGAGCAAGTAATAACAAATATGATTATGAATAACATCGACTGGGGATTTTTATGGATTGTACCATATTGGGAAATGCTTTTAGAAAAAATGCCATAAACCATTCAGTTTATCCCATATACCACATCGAGTGTACTATTGGCAGGGGGAAACTACAGACAGGCCCCTGTGTAATTAAGAGCGAAATTGGGCAGGATTTTTAGTGTGACTTTTGCATTTAATGCACTTTATGATGAATGATGGTTAATTCAAGGAAAAAGAAAAATTATAATTGCCTTTAATTGATGAAGGCTCGTCATTAGTTTTTGGCAAGTTTCCATTTCTTCCATCGGCGACATTGAAGAAGGTAAGGACATTTACTCACCTATTTTTTAATAGTTTCGTATGGCTTTTTTACTTAAATCGCAAGAAAGTCGTCAGACCAACTCCAACGTGACTCTATAACGGCAAAAAGCCGTGTCCCTTTTGACATTTTCTCTCCAATGGGACGCTATTTCTTACGCCATTATAGTGTGAATCTTATTATTACTACAGTACCACACTAAATATAGCGTGGTACTGTAGAAACGGCATAATTTTTATAAAAAAAAACCGATATGGAACTGAGATTTTTTTGTTTTCGAGTTTTTCGGGTTATTTGGATTATCGACCTTGTATTTTTGGTTTATGGTTCAATTCTTGGTTAATATTACTTGGTTAGTTTGGTTCGATTTAGTGAATTATTAAATTTAGTTCAATTTTTGATTCGGTTCGGTTCGACAATAAGTTTATTTTATACTATTTTAATCGAATCGAATCAAATTTGTTAACCAAAACTTAACCAAATCAAATTTTTTTTAATATTATCTAACCGAACCTAAAAAAAGGAAACCGAATAAAAAAACTGAGTGCCAAATTGATTCTGGCAACCTCGTTTGTGTCCGGTGAAGGTTCTCCTATTTGCGGGTATACAAAGTCTTTAGGCCGTCGTGAACGTTTAGTTTGCGAGTCTTTTTTTAGACTGGACTTTTACCCAAAATAGGATTAGCAGATGCGGCAGTCGGATTTTTTTCTATCCCCGGAATTTGCCCCTGTTCAGAACCACCGGTAGGGGCGAATCTAGAATGAATTTTAAATAAGGGCACCAATATAAAAACTTACCAAAATATAGGATCATAATTCTAATTTTAATTGAAATACTAAAGAAAATTTTAAAAATGGATGGGTGCACTTGCATCCATGCTCTCCTCTCTAGATGGGTGAAATTTTTTGTAAGTTGCGAGTGATCTTTATATGTTGCGAATGTGTTTGATTAATGACAAGACTGAGTTTGATTTCTAGGGCGACTAAGTTTGTTTTCCACCGTGGTTCAGTTAAATAACTTTCTGTGGGTGAGTTTGATATAAGTTGTGGCTGAGTTTTTTTTTTATATAGGCACTGGGTTATCATGTTATGGCTGATTTTGTTTTCTGTAGCGGCTGATTTATATTTGTCCTTTTATGATCAGATGTTTTCCTTAGAATATCGAACACATAATTACCCTCTTATAATCTAAGAAGAAAATCGCTAAGTCACCATGTCCATTTGGGATAAATGTCGGATGTTAGAGAAAAAGTAGGTGAATTAGTGTGGGAAGAGCTGAAGACGTTTCCTGTTGGAATCATTGGCAAGCTAGGTGAAAGCTCGATGGTGTGGTTTACTTAGACAGTACATTATCTACTTTTTAGACAGCTTCACGTGAATCAGATGGAGATTTGGAGTATCGTTCATGATCAACCTATCAGGTTTGGATTAAACGAATTTGTTGAGATAACTGGATTAAACACAAACCCACTACCAACAGAAAGTTTTCAACCTGAACCTGAGCAATACGAAGTTTTCTGGGATGAGTTGAATGTTCCGCTTGGGATGGGACCCAAGTTAGAAGAATTGAGGAAATCATTAAGTGTCTGTCGGACATGAACTCAAGAAAAGCGCAAATGGTTGGGCCTGTTATTCATGCAAGCCATTAGTATTTATGCTCTGGGTAGGAATTCTAGGATACTTTTTAAAATTGCAATAATGGTATTCGACGATGAGGCTATGATGGAATACCCATGGGGTCGTATTGCATTTGAATCTCTTGTTAAATCTATTAAGTGGCCGAGAGCAGATGCTAAGTCATACACCCTCAATGGTTTAGTTCACGTGTTATTGGTTTGGGAGTATGAATAAGTCACGTGATTTGGACAAAATTATGGGAACAGGTTAATAAACGATGAGATTCCGCTTTTTTGATGGGCTGGAAGTCGTCCACGTGCAAATTTAGATTCTCCCATCTCTGATGAGATCAAAAATCATGGCAAGGTAATGTTTCAGGCTGATTTTTGTTTTTATTATGTGGTTGTGTTATATTCAGACGTGATGTATCTCTTCTATTACTGCTGAGTTATCTAGTTGTTATTGTCTTCTTGGCTGAGTTATGAGGTAGATAGTTTTTATTTACTTGACGCCTGAGTTGTTTTTATTTACTTGATGACCTGAGTTATTGCTTACTTTGTGAAGGTGCGCGTCAGGAATATGGTTATGAAGAAGTCTTTGGAAGAGTTGTTTCCTCAGTGGCCTTATGAAGCAGATGACCCACAACTTGTGAACTTGATAACAGACCTACATGCAGGCCGCTATGTTAGTGGTTTTTGGGTTGTGCAGAACAATGAGAACAAGAAAATTAGAAAGAAGAACAAAAAGGGTGATGCCGATCTACCAAGAAAGAAGCAAAAGAAAGATGTTCATGTAGGGAAAGAGAAGGAGAACACATAAGGAACACAGGTGGAAAATGGGGGTGCTTTGCAGGACGTAGTTATTGGTGTGCGGGAGTTAACCAGTTTATTTCAGATTTTTCAGAAGAATCTTCCTCAGTTAATCAAAGAGACATCTCAAAAAACCAACCCCCCCCTATCAATAGCATATCGCTCTCCGCCGAAAATTCTACCGAAAAAGTCCGTTAATAGTCCAAACATTGTTAAGACCCCTGAAAAAAGTNATCTATAGCATATCGCTCTCCGCCAAAAATTCTACCGCAAAAATCCATTAATAGTCCAAACATTGTTAAGACCTCTGGAAAAGGTTTGTGGGAGAAGGACTTGAAGGTTGGCGAGGTAAATAATGTGAAGAAGGATTTGACGAAGGCGTTTGTTGATCTTGGTGAGATCGTTGATTTCATTGGTGTTTCTCCTGCTAAGAGACCCTTGACGAGGCCCAACAAGAAGAATGTCGCTGATAAAAAGACGAACGAGCTAAAGAAGAATCAATAGAAGAATGTGTTTAGGAACCAGAAACCTCGTGAGAATGTAATCAAAGTTAAGCAGAAGCTGAAAGAGACAACAGATGGCAGTTTGGTTGTTCTAGGGAGCCAACAAAATCATGACGAAATGTTGGCGGAATCTGATGACGATAAAGATGAAAGATTGAGGTTGGCAATACTAAAACCTCTTCGGGAGGAAAGGATTCGCTTATCTCCAAATAGGTCAAGTATCTCCAAAAATCCTCCTGAGGGGCAAATTTTTCCTTGCATTGGGCCAAATGGGACGGCGACGTGCATGAGGAAGAATTGTGATCCTTCAAGATCAATATATGATCCTCTAGGACCTGTTGAAACGGAGAAATTGCAGAGAATTAAAGAACACCTAAAGAAATTCAAGTATGGACCTTAACACCATCTGTTGATAACTCTGTCATCATTCTCTTCATAAACTATTTATGTGTTTAATTGTACATGGGCAAGCGAAATATACGTCAAGATGACGATGAGGGTTCGTTCTTCAACGTTCTAGCCCTTGAAAGAGAGTATTGGCCAAAGAGAAACGCTATTTATGGATGGTTGTTTGATAATGTAAGTCTACTTGACGGCAGAGTTAATTACTTAATGACTAGGTTATTTTATTTAGGCGAGTGAGTTATTTACTCTTACATGACTAGGGTATGATATTTTAGTCTTCTTTTTACAGCATATTTCTGCGTATCTTAGAGTCCTTGTCCGACGGTCCATGCAAGTTCCCTCCCCTTTTTTGCCAAAAATTGTGTTTATTGATTGTTGGTTCCAAAACATTATGAAACGCAATTACAATATGTTCAAACTGGGACCTAAATGCTACAAATTTTTTAGTATTTATGAAGATGTAGTAAACGGCATGCATCCAACGAAGTTACAGAAAAACTTGAAGTGGATAAAATATGTGCAACACTTGTACGGAGTACATAATGTCGGAGGAAATCATTGGGTGGCGTATCACGCTAATCTCCATTTGGGTAAGATTGATATCTACGACCCAATCATGGATGATGTAACAACCGAAGGTGATAAGAGAGTGGTAGAGGAATTTAGACCGCTAATCCATATGATCCTAACGATAATGAACGCGTTTGTTCCACACGATCTACGAAAACCTTCATGGCAACAGTTTAAGTGCTGAAGGAAGAAAGGCGCCAACATTCTGCTGAATACACAAAGTGGTGATTGTGGGGTGTATTCATTAAAGTTTGTCGAATGTCTAACGCTAGGAGTAGTTTTTGATGGGATAAACGATGGAAATATTCAAGGTTTAGGGGTGAATATGGCAGCAGACCTCTTGGCTGATGGAGGATATAAAAATGTATTGGTGACGAAGGAGAATATTAATCACAGCTAAAGTGAGTGCTAGTCTTTGTCTTCTCACTATTGTCGCAAAGGAATGAGATAGCATGCAGAATCAAGGCTAAGGAAGGCAGGATGGTGGATTAGTATAAGTTATTTATTTTGTTTTGAAGTGTTTATTTTTTTTTCCCCATCTTATTGATAATATAAGTTCTTTATTTTGTTTCATAATATAAGTTGTTTTCAAAAAACCTAGGCAAATAGTATTGGAAGAATTTGTCTGAATATTGGGAAAATTTGTCCGAATCAATTATCGTAGCCGCATTTACCCTCTGTAACTTTATTTTAGATATGATTTGTATTAAATAAATAAATAATAATAATTGTTCTCTCTTTAACCCATTTAGGGTTTAGGGATTATTATTTATTGTTTACTACGAAATACTCCATATATAAGTGAGTTAAGACTCTTAATGAGTCACTTAGAGTACATTGTATATTAATTCTCAACATACATCTCAATAGCTCTTGTGATTTTATAAAGTGGATACATACATTTATTAATATGCGCACAAACAGTATGCATTCAATCCAATTTTAATACTACTCACTTGTAATCGTAACACAAACATTATAAACACAAATAAAACGCAGTCATAAAATGAACATAACTCATCCTTAATCATAACTTAGTCGTAAACATAACTCAGTTGTACTGGAAAAATAACTAAGTCGTAAAAGTAGAGACAAAAAAACACAGCTTCCTGTAAAGAATAATCAGCTTGATATAACTCAACTATTTTGTATATTTATAATTTTATAACTCAGGCACTCATCCGAATGATAATTGTTATAACCGAGGCAAATGATGCCTTACTAGTAGTACTATGCAGCTATGATGGGATAACCCAACCGAATGATATTTGTTATGACCGAGGCAAAATGATGCCTTACTAGTAGTACTATGCAGCTATTATGGGATAATATGTTTTCGAGGTCAAACCCTATGCTTATTATGTTCCATATTACGAGCTAAAAATTTTTTGAAGTCGAGTAATTGTTATAGCCGAGGCAAATGATTTCTTCTTAGTACTACACAGCTATGATGGGATAAAACGTTTTCGAGGTCAAATCATATGCTTATTATGCCAGTTTTTTATGTCATACTATTTGGCAGCTATGACGGGACGATAAAGTCAGTCTCTCTCTCTGCCGAGGAAAGTGTGATTTTATGAGGCGTGTAATGATGCGGGCATACGAAAAATCATGACTCTTCTATTTATTATATTAAAAATTATGGGAATTTGAAGCGACTATTATCTCTCTATTTATTTCTTTGTTTCTCTCTCAACCTCTCTCCCTCTCTCTTATTATATCTCTATGACGTTTTTGACAAATAGTAAGCATGCAATCAATCTCTTACGATTTCCAGTTTGCTCAAAAATAATACGCAAGCAATTCGATTCCCTCCTACTTATCCTATGCAACCACCAAATGGTATTTGTTTCAAAGATTGGAAGTTTTCGTCCTTGAAATCCCAACCAGTTCATGGTGTTTCTCCGACTGATTTATGGTGAGCCAACTGTGTAATTCGTTGTACATCAAGTCAACTGACTTATTTTCACCGGACTTGATGTACAGCGAATTCAACAGTTGGCTCACCATTGATCTTAAGGTTGATGGTGTTGGAGTTATCTTCAACTTCCAATTTTATTCTTTTTCCCTTCTATGTCTTGAAACAATGTAAGTTCTCTAATTGCAACTGCTTTATTTGGCATAGCTGAACTTGAGAATATCCTGTTGAAATGAAGGTTTTGTTTACCCTATTTTGTTTGTTTATGTTCTGCATTGCAGGATTGGTTCCATGGATACAGAACCCAAACGAACAAAAAGGACAGCGAGCAATAGAAAACGTACAAATCTTGGTGCAGGTGCTAAGCCAGAAGAGGTGAACTCTACGAAGTTGTTTCATGATATTTCATAGTTGACCTCAGTGATAACTCTGCGGTCAACTAGATTTGTATGTTTTCTATTGCTCACTGTCCTTTTCCTTTGTTTTGGTTCTGTATCCATAGAACCTGTCCTGCAATGCAGAACATAAATAAAATAGGGTAAACAAAAGCTTCTTTTGAACAGGATATTCTCAAGTCAAGCAGTTGTAATTATTTACGAGGCGTGTAATGATATGCATTTCTTGATTGACTATGTTATTTCCATTCATGTAATTCGAATATAGTATTTTCTTTAATCGGTTGTATAAGTTTATGAGGTTGAAATAACTAACATTAACTCAGCCGTTTTAAAATAATTATCATCCTAAAGTCAAACGTATTACTCAGTCGTCTCACAAAAAAGTTCAAATCCATAGAGGCGGGAATACGCAAAATCGTGACTCTTTTCTCTGATATACACAAAGGAACACCCGGCCTTTAGTCGCTTCATACATTAGACGTATTTTACGACTGAGCATTAATATCGATTAATTATTAGGACTGAGAAAATGATGCTTATTACGCAGTATGAGGCAATGATGTGAATTAATCATAATAACTCAGTCAGCAAGTCAAGAACATAACTCAGAAATACACAAAGATAAACAAAAACTAAAATCTCTGCAAACAATCAAGGCCTAAAACTCAGTGGTATCAGAAATCAAACTCGGTCTTAACAATATTCAAACTCAGTCGTATTATATGTCAAAATCACTCACAACATACAAGAGAACACGACGAGGGCGAATACGATTTCGACGAAGACGATTTCGGAGAAGACAACCAGGGTTAAAAGTAGAGAAACTAAACTGTTTTTTATTTAGGGTTTACTCCGTGTAAAATACAAGAGTGTTTAAGAATATTTTTTTATTTATATGTAAAAATAAACTCAAACACAACAACAATAAAAACTAATATGCAACAAAATAAAACTCAATCGCAACGTAAATCAAGCTCGGTCGTTACAGAAATCAAACCCAGCCACAGCATAAATCAAACTCGTCCGCAACAGAAACAAACTCATTCGTAAAAATTAAAAGGTATTATAATAAAGCTTATAAATAAAAGGTATTATAGATTTTAAATTTGAAGATGAATCATCATCAGCTCAAGCTCAAGCAGAGGACTTTCATCATCAGTTGATTTTAACATTTTTAAAAAAATCAACGTAAATTATGTATGTTTAACGTTGTTTGTTATGTATTTTTATATTTTTTCTTTGTTGGTTATGCTTTCTTGATTCATTTAGTCATGGTACAAAACCACCTGTTTGAGAGACTGGCCGAAAAATGTGTTATATTATTTAGTTAAATGATACAAAACAGCATGTTGGATATTCTCATTTAGCTAGAAAACAATAGTAGAGGGGACCATTATAAACCGAGTTCGTATTTGTGCAGCAAGAGAAGACAAATATCCACTTTTGTAGCATTAATAGTTTAATACTCATGCGAAAGCCAAAGTAGAGGGGACCATTATAAAACCGAGTTTTTATTTGTCAGCAAGAGAAGACATATATGATATATCCACTTTTGTAGCATTTAAAAGAAGCTTTCTACCAACTAGACGAATTCAAGCACTGCCCTTATAATCATATGGCTCCAAAGACGGGAAGACGTCAACAAAAACTCCTTGGGTTACCATGACTTTGCGCTCCTCAGCGTTTGGGTTTCTCCTCCAAAGTGATTTTTACTGCCCATTTCTACAAAAACAAAGAAAGTTAAATAAAACATCTCTAGCTCTAAAACAAATCATAAACAACAATAGCACAAGTTTTTACTCGTAACCGTGATCAACTTAAGTACTTAACACCAGAGTATAAATTGAGCTTACAAGAACATGAAGAACATTTTTGAAGAACAAGAGAGAGAAAGAGGAGAGAGAGACTATGGTTTTAAGAGAGAGAGGATGAGAAAAGAATACTTCTCATTAAAAAGTAGAGAAGCATTCACGCAGAAAGGAAGAAGGAAACACAAACATTTTTGAGATTTTAGAACAAAGATGAGACATTTCTGAGTTATTCATGATTTTCAAGCTTACCTCTCCAAGAATTTCCAAGACAAAGAACAATAAATCGAGAGAGGGAGAGCTTTGTCGAATAGGTTAAGTATATGGACCATCCATGTCCAATGTATTATGGACAAGCCCATTTATAGATGGGTTAAAACGGGCTCTGTCCAATTTCGCCCTGAATATAATTCTCCGAGTCTCGAGAATGTAGCATTTGTAGTCTTTTTGTGTCTTTGCATCTAGCTTGGTCTTTTGTTCCTCTGGAACCATCACAAAACACACACATCTCAAGCCACCAAAGTTCAATGAAAAGAATGGTGGTTCATCTAATGGACCTAGGCCGAGGTACAACAACAACAATTTCCGAACTAACAATGCTCATAAGGGTCAATCTAGGCACAAGAAAGGTGGAATGGAGGTGGGAAGCTCAAGTCAAGGAGACCCTAACAACTAGTTTTTAGATGGGATTAGTTTTTAGATTGGATTGACCTCAAGAAACAACTAGTTTTTATGTATAAGATTCTGATTTCTTCATTTCTCTGTTTTTTATGGTTTTACAGTTTGATCGGGATAACAATGGAATCAAGTAGGAGTAGTAGCTCACTGAGATCAGATTCGGAGTGTCGTGAAGGAGAACAACTACCATTGGTAAGACTTGGTAACAGTAGTAACGCTAGGTAATTATGGTTGTGTGATTTGGTGTAAAACTTGGTAAATGAGTTGTGTAATGCAGGAAGATGATGATTTAACAGAGCCGATGCTTCTGATGAGTATGTTCTTCCCGCCAACGGAATATCAAGTTAGTATCAAACTCCAAACACGATGCTACATCTACGATGCGGTGAAGAAAATACGCGATGAACTGAATCTGGCAGAGGATGAGAAAAGATGGTTTCTTAGCCATCCACAACTCAAACATTTCTTCCACATGCGCGAAGGTAAAAACCACAAGAGCATGGGTACGTGGATGCTTCTCCTAAGAACCGTGTGTACTGAAAAGCAACCAGCCATTCTTGATTGCGTTGATTATTAAAAATTGGGTCAGTTATTGATTTTCTAATTATATATTTTGTCAGCATTTTTTCATTTTTTCTTTTCTCAAAACTAATACATTTTACTTTAATAATTTCTCCATTTTTAATTTTTTAAAAATATTTTAGTTACTTTTTCTGAAAACTAATTTGTTATTTAAATCTTTAAATTTTAATATCTACATAATTCAAGAGTGGTCGAAAGCCTCAGAATCCTAAAAAAGAGTAGAAGACCAAGAACAAGAAGATCACGAAGAACAAGGGCCTCACTAGCTAAGAAAGACCTCAGAATCCTAAAAGTACTAATGTCTATTCTAATGGGCAACCGTAGAACTCTCTCCAATGGCATCACTAGCTAAGTATTGCTTTAGTCTTTGGCCATTGGTGGTGAACTCTCCACCCTCCTTGTTCCATAAATTCTTATAAAACTTTATAAAACCTTATAAGAATGTTTTTATATAGTTTTATAAGGTGTTTATAATTTTTTTTATAAGAGATTTATAAGATAATATAAGAGTTTTATAATGTTTTATAAGGTTTTTTAAAGGTTTAATAAGGGTTTTATAAGGTTTTATAAGGTTTTATAAGGTAATTTTCTCGCTAAAACTCGATTCCTTGAGCTTGAGCTCTCCATGCCGGAGAGAGAATCCACGATGGAGAGGGGGTCCCCACAGCCAAACTTCAGACAGCAAACTCAGAATGAAACAATCGATGATGTTTGTGATACACATATTTCTATGGAAAGCATAAATATCACAGAGAACATACAAAATAGCTTAAATCCTTGAAAGCAAACTTAGAATGAAACAGCCGATGATGTTTGCTTTGTTTGATTTCAAATAAAACTCGAGTAAGAATAGAGATTTGAAATAAGAATAAGAGTAGAGAGATTTTATTATCTCTTGATTGATATATAAGATGTTACAAGGAGTTTCCTATTTATAGAACTCTTAAACAAGAAGATAAATAGGTGAATCTTGTATCTGTCCGTTGGGAATAGTAATAGAGTTGTTAGAATTCATAAATAGAGCTGTTGGAGAAGAAAATGATTTGGCAGACTTGTAAACGAGTTGGCAGACTTGTAAACTTTTATTCCTTGATAATTTGTTTCTTGATTAATACTCCCCCTTAAACTTAGCCAGAATGAGTGTGGAGACTAAGTTTGATTTTTCAGAAACAAATCCTCACAACTACCTCATTAAAACATTCTTAGAGTACGATACGAATATTACTTAGTGTGACTTAGTATTACTACATAAATTTAGAAGTTGTATGAACACAATGTTTCTGTTTTAATTAGATAGATTATAGAAGTTATACTGCATAATTTTTTAGTATTACTTTCTTTCACAAATTCTTTTTTTTTTTAGAGTAATTTTGATGTGTGTAAGTGACCGATTCGCGGTTAGAGCTCCCAAATCCCGATTCCATTTGCAGAACCTGTGGCAGCAAAGATTTAAAGGTTTGTGAAGGTATTAATTAATCTGGTTTTTGGCATACTGTTGTATTTTCTGCTTAATTTACAATTAATTTCATATGGTTGCTTATTTTTGTTTCTTTATAGGGCATTTCGGTGTTATTAACTTCCGATACTCCATAATTAATCAGTATACTCTCAAGGAGATAGCAGCATTGTTAAACAAAATCTGCCCAGGCTGTAAATACATAAGGAAAAAGCAGATTAATGTTCAAGAGATTATACAAATCCTTTCATGTGAGAAAATGCCGGTTGTGTCAATTAAGTATTCTAACACTGCCTTTTCTTGATACAGGTAAAATTTTCTGGAGACAGCCCTGAGAGATGTAGATATTGTTGGAACTCAATTTTGTGACAGTGACTTTTGTTCACTTTTCCGGGTGAGTTTTTCGGCAAGGTCGTTGCTCGGAATTACCGGAATAACTTTGAATACATAAATGCTAAAATTGGAGTTAATTTGAATGAGAAATAAGATAACTAAGTGAGCTGAACTAGCTGGAAAGACTGGCTAGCTCGGCTAGGTGAGTAGCTAAGTGAGCTAAACTAACTGGAAAGACTAGCAAACTCAGCTAGGTGAGTAAAAAGATAGCTCAACCAAGCTCAATGAGCTGACTGAGTACTAACCTAGCTGGGTGGACTGGTCAGCTAACACTCAAGCTTAGTGAACTAG